>VZTH01003449.1:109872-141972 GCA_013397815.1 Aleadryas rufinucha | reverse complement strand
GAAGGGAAGGGAAGGGAAGGGAAGGGAAGGGAAGGGAAGGGAAGGGAAGGGAAGGGAAAGAGGCAAAGCCCAGTTCAAAAAGCAGGTGAGGAGGATCTTGACATTGCTTTGACTCACCAGCATTTGTAGATAACCTCAACTCATAGCCCAGACAGCACAAAAAGTGGGAAAAAATGTGAAAATCTCTCTTAAGTGAGGATCTACCTCAGGAGACTGGAGGCTGGGGGTGGCCTGTTATTACTTGAATTGATTGTTTCCTTCTAATAAACAAGACCCATCTTCCTGGTGATGTGTGCCTCCTCCACTGACCTCTAGATTCTCATGTTCCTGCCCCAAAATTGACTCTCCTGCTGCATTTCTCAGCTCCCTGTTTACAAAATGTCAGCTGAAAATTGCTGCCCATCATTTAATTGCAGACCTTACACTTGGGTGCTCGTATCTGTGAGTTTCCATGAAATCTTCATTGTTATCTGGCCTTTTATTCCTCATGTTTACACCTGGTAGGAAACCTTCGCTGCTTTTTCCTTTAAAGGTGATTGCAAAGGGGAAAATGAATTAGTGCCAGCTGTTGCTTTATGATGTATATCTGGAAAACCTAAGAGGGGAAAAAAAAAAGGGAAATAGTCAGATTCTGAAGGTGTTTTTGCACATTTTAACATTGAAAGTTGTGGACAAGTTATTTTTTTACTTAGTCTCTCCAGAACATTAAGAAAGATGGAAGTTTGTGTCATTAACAACAATTTGCAAGGGATATTCCTAAATGACAGAGAGTTTGTTTGTTGGATGGGGCGCAGAGGTCCAGCACCTCAGAGGAACCCCACAGAGCTTTGAAAGTGCTGTCTAACAAATTATCCACTGGCAGATAGAAAATTCCTTTTCTTCCCCCTCCAAGCCACAATGGAGGCACGACTCAAATCTGTCAGTTGGACGGTTTCCAATGCATTTCCAAGAGCACGAGGCCACGAGCTGTGATTATTTTGGTGCTAAGCCTGTCCCGGGAGATGGGATAGAGGAGCACTGCGGCATGGAGAGGAAGGATGTGATTCACAGCACTTCTGGGGACGTTCCCGAGCGTCGCGTTGGGAACACGTGTTCCTAAAAGCGTCCCCTCCTCGGGTCACCGCCTGCCCCTTGTTAAAATACCTCGAGTTTAAAAGTATTTCCTCTGTGGTCACGTTAATCCCGCCCCTCCTCCTGCCGTGGTGGGCGGAGTGTTCTTGTGGGGGGCACCGATGGTCAACCTTTGGTCATCTGAACTGGTGGGTGAGAAGAACTCGTGGTGGGTCAGGAGCTCGATGGGTCTGGGCAAGGCAATCCTGAACTCCAAAACTGTGCCCTGGGCTGATCCCTCAGTGTGGGCAGCAGCAAAGGGATTGGGATTCTGCCCCTGTGCCCTGCTCAGGTGAGACCCCACCTGCAGAGCTGCCCCAGCTCTAGGACCAACATCACAAGGACATGGACCTGCTGGAGAGAGTCCAGAGGAGACCCCAGAGATGCTCTGAGGGCTGGAGCCCCTCTGCTCTGGAGCCAGGCTGGGAGAGCTGGGGGTGCTCATCTGGAGAAGAGAAGGCTCCAGGGAGAACTTAGAGCCCCTTCCAGTACCTACAGGGGCTCTGAGAGAGCTGGAGAGGGACTGGGGACAAGGGATGGAGGGACAGGACACAGGGAATGGCTTTAAGATGAAGTAGGGTAGACTTAGGTGGGATATTGGGAAGAAATTCTTCCCTGTGAGTGAGGTGAGGCCCTGGCACAGGGTGCCCAGAGAAGCTGTGGCTGCCCTGTCCCTGGCAGTGTCCAAGGCCAGGTTGGATGGGGCTTGGAGCAGCCTGAGACACTGGAAGGTGTCCCTGCCCATGGCAGGGGTGGGACTGGATGATCTCTAAGGTCCTTTCCAACCCAAACCATTCAGCAGTTCCCTGATTCCATATTCTCTTGGGCTTAGGGGTTGGTGATCCTGGTGGGACTCATGCCACCCCTGTTGCATCCTCCAGCTCAAAGTTAGGCTCAGTCAGAGCTAGAAAAACCAACAATCACAGAAAGATCTGGTTCACAGATCAGGTTTGTATCCCAAAGGAAGGGCTGGATCTGTCCAGCTGATCAAAACAGCAACAGGACCACAGCACCCTGGGCTGCAAATCAGCCCCTTGGATCCCTCATGTGTAGAAAAGATTGGAAACAAACACCTTTTATTTTTTTTTTCTTTTTTTTTCGCTTAGATCTTACTGGCATGACTTGTGATTATGTTTTAGGATTTGTAAATCTGTTTTAGGATTTGTAAATCTATTGCCTGACTTCTAAGCCAATCGACTGTTTCAGAAGTCAGTCAGGGAGTTAAATCTGATGTGAAAAGTCATGGTTTGTAAATCAAACTGCAGTTCTCAGGTTAGCTGAGAGGATTTATGCATCTGGATGGAGATATCGAAATCTGGTGTATAAAAGTACTGATTTATAAATAAAACCCCCAAAGTGCAGCTGGGCTTGGCAGGTGATGAGTCAGGAGGTGCAAGATGACCACGACATGGACACCCAGCGCTGGCTATCACAGGGACCCCTCCACATCCATCATCAATCCTGGATTTCCCCTGCACTGGGAAATGAGAGCTCAGTGCTGCTGGATCACAGCAGGACAATGGAGAAGAATTTGGGTGTTGGCCATCAGGGAGGGGAGTGGTTTCCCAGCTGTTCTCCAGTCCCCGGTGAGCTTCCCACGCTGGCACAGGGGTGGAGCAGCACCTCCACACACCAAAACCCCTCCATCCTCCTTTCTCAGCCCTCAGCACCCCAATTTCCACCAAAGCCAGGGCTGACTGCTTGGGAATGGCTGCGAGGCTTCAAAAGTTTTATGGTATAAAAGTGTCTCTTATGTAAAAAAAAGAGGGGGAAAAAAAAAGAGGGGGGGATCAAATTTCTACAGTTCTAAAACTTTTTTTTTAAGCATTTAAATTTTAAGCTGGGGATTTATAAATGGGCTATTAAAGTTTAAGAGTTTCATTATAGTTTTTTTTAAAATCATAATTACTTTAGGTAGGGGAGGAGGGATAGATCTACTTTATTCCTAGTGGAAACTATACATATATATGAAGTATCTATATAAAAGCTGGAACTGAGCTTATATTAATACAGTTTAACTGATATTCAATAACTTCACCCTCCCTTTTTCCTATTGTCCATATTTAAATACTTCAAAAAGAATTCTAATCAAGTGGAAATTAATAGGGGAGGAAAGACTGGGGTAGCAGGAGAGGGCTCTAATCCCACTCTCTCTTAATATTTCAAAGTCTCTTTTATTTTCCTAATAAAAAAAGAGAGAGCGAGAGGGAGAAAGTGGAATTAATCCAGTGCTCTGAACTGTCCTCTCGTCTTACTGATTTAAATAAAATCCAAGAGCACATCACACCAGAAGGCCATTCCTGGCCACGTGCCAGGGTGGGCTCCCACCTCCCAACTTTCCCTCCCTGCCTGGCACGGGAGGTGGTCGCCCGCCCTGTGCCGGCCCCCAAAACCAGCCCCAGGGGCTTTGGGGTGCCCTCCAACCCCTCTCTGCACCCACACAAGAGCAGGCCCAGCATCCTGGGGGGGATTTGGTGCACCCAGAGCCCCAAGGACCCGGCTCATCCCTGCTCCTGAGGGTCTTGTTCCCATGGGCAGCTTTCCTGTGGGGCCCGGTGATGATGCTGGGGTCAGATCAGGACAAGGCTGAGCATGAACTGCAGGAGAGGGAAATTCCTGTTGGATCATTCTGTGACAGAGATAGAAGAAACCAAATATTCTGCATTTTTTGCCTTGATACCTCTGTTGCTGCTGCATCCAGCTGCTTGCTGAGCATGGGGCAGCAAAGCCTCTGCTGACCCCAGCCTTGCCTGGTTCCTCCTGAGCCAGACCTCGGGATTTAAACCCGGCTTCCTGCCTGGCTAGGGTGCTCTCAGCCCTGAGAAGTTATTTAACCATGAAGTAAAACTGGAGGCAGCCTTGTGAAAGCACCCCGAGCCGGCCGCGGAGCTGAGCCGTAAATAAGTGTTTTATCCGGCCAGCAGCACTCACTAGATGGCACAGCACTCCTTTCCTACGGCTCTGGCCTTGCATTTTTTGTATCTGACTGGTGAGAAGACAGCAGCCAGTCTGGCCAGGATTTTCCTGTTGCAGTCAGGAGTGTGTGCAGGGGGTCAGTGCACACCCCAAATCCCAGCTCAGCCTGGCAGGGGTGACCGAGGCAGCATTGGGTTCTGGGCTTCGCCACGCTCTGCCTGTGATGCCACACAAATCTCAGCCATGCAGAGTCGTCTCCTTCTTCCCACTTTGGTTCAGAGGCACATTTTGGGGAAAGCAGGAGGATGTCAGGATTCAGGAGCCACGACACACAGCTGTAACGATGTGGGATGATATGGAAGAGTCTCCCTAGGAGAAAATGCATTGGAAATCTTTAATTTCAGCCGATCAACCTGGTTAACTGACAGGCACTTAAAGCATTTCCCCAAACACTTTATTGTGGATTTAAATTTCTTTTTTATTTTAAATTTTGGAATAATTCTGTTTAAAAAAGTCTGCCTTCTAGATTTCTCATTATACAGAAAAAACATTCATTAAATGTGATATTAAGCTCCAAGGCTTAATGCACTACATGTGATGATGACCATGCAGTGTGATTTTACCTTTTAAGTTGCTGAACAGTGAACAATTGGTGTAAGAAATGCACACAGCTGAGGTGTCTTCATTCAACTGCTCGAGAATTTAACAGAAAACAAATGAGAAAAAGAAAGAGCCGTGGTTTTCAAGCATTCCGAGACAAATGATAGCACCAAGGAACAGTCATACCAGAGAAAACGTGAATTAAGATGACAAGGACAAAGAGTTTCCAGTGGTTTTGAAGCCTTTGGTTTCTCAGAAATTCAACCAGCGAAACAAAAAAGAAAATGATACCTACTCCAAAGCCACCAAGGATAAGAAGTTGGAAATAATGTTCTATTCCTGCCTGTAATATCTTCCCGTGCCTGGCTGGAAGTGCAGGCTCTGCCCAGAGCTAATAACCAGCTATTACTGACTGTGACCCAGCTGGGCACTCGGGGGGGGAATCATACCCAAGGTGTGGGTAGGAAATGTAAGCACGCGGCTGGAAATAATAAGAAGAGATTCAAATTCATAAAGATTTTGCTACCAGCACGTTGAGAAGGAAATTATTGCAGAGCCTGCCTGTCTCAGGAGAGTGAGGAGCAGCGAGGCCGGGGTGTTGTGGGACATTGGTGCAGCTGAGGGACCTGAAAGGAATCCCCATTATCCCGCAGCAAACTGGCCTGGAAATGTTGGCTGCCCTCACAAAATGGGATTTCTGAGAGAGGTGAGGTGACAGGGAACTGGTTGGGCTGGCTCCTGGATGGCCTTTGCCATGGGAGGGGTGGGGTGGACTCCTGGGGTGGACATCAGGGCCATTTTTTAATGGGAAGGCTGATAAGCGAAAAACTTGATGAGATTTTTTTTGTTGTGGTTGGTTGGTTGGTTTGTTTTGCTTGGTTTTTGTTTGGTTGGGGTTTTTTTTGTTTGTTTGGTTGTTTTTTTCTTGTAAAAACCACCTCATTTTGTCTTACCTGCCTCAGGAAAGGCCTGGGATTTGTACTTTTTGGTCCTCTTCCTCCCTGTCCACCAAGCTCCTCACCAGACCTGCAACACCCAGGAGACCCCAAGAGTTCATCCTTGCTTGCACCAGGGCAGCGTGGGGGGAGATCCCACAGCCCCAGCCCCACAGACAGCAGCCCTTGGATCCTCCTGAGCCAGGATCCACCACCTCCACAAGGTCCTGTCCTCCTTCACCTCCTGCAGGTGCTCCCAGGGGACTGTTCAGATGCGACCTCAGGTGACACAAAAGCCACCTGCAAAGTACAACTCTTCAGGACAGATTTGTTGTCTGTGACAAAGCTCTTCTGAAAAGAAAGTGTCAAAAATGTCAGGATTTTCCCAAAGGATCAGAATTCCCATTCTTGGTCAGTTGCTGTTGCCCTAAAGAGGTTGTGACCTGAATGAGCAAGAACAAGTGAGGATGGAGAATCCCAGGATGGTTTGGGTCGGAAGGGACCTTAAAGCCCTGCCATGGGCAGGGACACCTTCCACTAGCCCAGGTTGCTCCAAGCCCTGTCCAACCTGGCCTTGGACACTTCCAGGGATCCAGGGGCAGCCCCAGCTTCTCTGGGCACCCGGTGCCAGGGCCTCCCCACCCTCACAGGGAAGAATTCCTTCCCAATATCCCATTTGAATCTACCCTCCTTCATCTTAAAGCCACTCCCCTTGTGCTGTTGCTCCAAACCCTTGGAAACAGTCTCTCTCCATCTTTCCTGCAGGCTTCCTTCAGTTGCTGGAAACCACAATTAAGTCACCCTGGAACTTCTTGTCTCCAGGCTGAACAATCCCAACTCTCCCAGCCTTTCCTCGTAGGAGGGGAGCTGATCTCTATTCTACAAAATTGTGACATTTGTGCCTTGCCTCTGATCCTTGGACACATTGGATTGTTTCCCTCCCTGACCAGTAGTCCATATTTGCTTCCGAAATAAAATGAGTCCTCGTCCTTTCCCCAAGGAATTCACTCCCTGTGGTCACTGCTCGTTACCTGAGTTATTTAAGCCACTGCTGAGATTTCCCCAGGATTCAGGAGGGTGTAAAAGATGCTCTTTCTTTCCTGGCAATGCTCTCACAAGTAAAACCAGAACCAACCAGTTGTCCCCAGCAAACACATGGGCACCTCCCACACAAACCAATATCCATTCGCTGCAACATCCCCCTCCACATAAACCAACGGGAACCTGGAGGAAAGGCTCCTACAATACCACAGGAATGAAAGATAAAGTGGTGTGAGCACAATAACCCATAAAACTCAGCAAATCCTCCAGTTAGAATATAATTTTACTGGAGAGATGGGGGGGGAAATAGGTTTTCTCTCAAAGAAAAGGTGGTCTAAAATTAAAATTCATTAAAGAAGGCTGGCTGACACATTTCTGCATTCTTTGAGGAAGTATATCTGTTTCATTTAATGCACTGTCCAATTAAAAAGAAGTGGTCCCTTATTACAGATATGATTTATTCTCTGATAAACCACTGATTTATGGCTCACTGGGGTATATATTTAATACTGTCAAAAAAAAAAAATGAAAGGACACCCAAAACTATCTGCAGTGCTACAGTGACTCAGTCTGAAAAGGATCTGAGGAAGCAAAGACCCCTGGGAGTTAAATGTAATCTTTGCCTGGGATAAAAGCGCCGGGAACTGCTGATCTTCACAAAAGGATCCTTCGGCACGAGCCCCAGCCACCCTGCACATGCTCACTCTTCCTCTCCTCCTTCTCTTCCTCCTCTTCCTGCACCCCAGCCAAGGAGCTGTAGGAAAGCACCACTTTTAAACAGAAAAAAACCAAACCCGAAAATATGGCATGATTGGAATTTTCCTCCCAAATTCTGAACGCCAGCAAAGCGCTGCCTCTTGGTACCTACAGGGAATAATAATTCATTTGTTAATCTCTCATTTAGAAAAATAATTGGGATTTTTTTTTGTGGGTAGCTTTTTCAAAGTGAGTTGGGTTTTTTTTCCCAAATTGGAAGTCTCATTTTGCTGATGGAAAACCAGGGGGCCAGGATAAGGAAAATGCTTCGCTTCAGTTCCCAGCACACTTAGCAGCAGCCTGGAGGAGGGACAGCAGGATTTCTCCATGGGTGGGAGATGGGAGCTTTCCTGGCTTGGAGCTTCTTGGGCCCCATTGCAGCAACACAAATTTGAGGGATCATTCTCCTCCAGTGAAAGCATCTGGGAGAGGACAGGAATTTGCTTCTCTCCATCACTGCCCAGGGGAGAAGAGATGGGCTTTCTTAACGGCAACTTCGGCATTAGGGATCCTTGAACCCCAGCAAGCTCTGCCTCCCAAAGGATTTCAATGATAAAAGTGGGAAAGGAGGAAGTTTTTTACTGCGTCTTCCCTTGTACAAAGGCATGGAGCTGAACCTGTGCTGCAGCTGTGCATCCTTGTACCCATCACCATCACCGCGTCCCTCCACCTAGTCCAAATTCCTAGGACAGAGATATGATAGTCCTAAATATCCCAGCAGATTTAGCTGGACCTCAGAAATAAACAGATGAAGAAGTAATAGGTTTTCTGTAATTGGGATTTTGCCTCTTCAGGAGGAGCAGAAGTCCTGTTTTCACAGATTTTCCCTTATCCCTGGGAAACGTCGACGTCCTTCCAAGGAAATGACCTCCCAAGTAATTTAGTCATTGCCCAGCCTTGTAGTTAATACCAAAGTGTGAACCTCTGCAAAATCCCCTGTTTTTCCCTACCGACTCCACCTCAACTGTTGGATGAGCAGAGATGGGACTGATGAGAAATAACAGAGAAATGGGTCTTAATTCCTCGCTTCTCCCCAGATGTACCCACCCTAACCCAGAAAGTCTCTGCAGTTCAAAGGCAAAGGTGTGTTCTCTTTTCTTTACACACCACAAGTGTCTATTTGCTTAGAGCTGGCACCGGAGCTTGGAACAAGGATCATAAATCCAAGATAAAGGACTATCTTGTAAATAGAAAGAAAGTCGTGGGAGTGATCTGCCTCTATCTGCTTCTCATGTGTTCTTGTAAAATCTGGTCCCAAAAAAAACCCCAAACCAACAAAACCCTCTGAAAAAGTGATGGCATTTAACTAGAAAAGGTTCATCTGAACTATCGCTTTCTTGCCAGGTAGGGGGAAATGAGGTCAAACACAGGCAAGAACCCCATACAGCATGGAAATGCCCTGCTCAGGGTTATTCTCCAGTGAAAGCAGAAGGGTGTGATGGTGAAAACAAGTCTGGGGACAACACCCGTGCTGCTGGTGCTGGCAACGAGAGACAGTGGCCTCAGGCTCCTGGAAGACTTTCAGATCAATCTGGAGGTGACTGATAAATCCTGGCCTGGTGGCTGAGTGCCTGCGCTCTCACTGCTGTGGAACTGGAAGGAATCTTTTCAGGTGGGCTCTCCACCCTGCTCCTCCCGAGGTCTGCTTGCTCCAGGGAGAGCTGAGCTCCTCCACCAGGACCATTTGGAGCAGCCTGTCCTCCTCCTGCCCCATGCCCCGGCCACAGGCAGCTCTGAGCACGGGGACGAGGCTCGATGGCCTCTCCCGCAGCGATTCTCTGCACAGAGCACCCCGCAGCCAGCCGGGAAGTGTTAACTGGTTTTTCCAGATACCATCAAATACATTTAAACAAGCCTGATGCTTGAATGCTTTTTGCATCGGGTGTGTTATACATAAAATATGTTGAGTCAGTGATAGCGCCCTTATCTAAAGACAGAAGCCAGCAAAATTTCACCCGGTGCACTTTGTCAGATTGTTCCTTGACACAGACAGCCCGCGGCTGGTGGTGACAGCAGGTGATCCCATCGGGGACAGGGAGCGTTCACAGGGAACAGCTCCCTGCACTGTTTGCTCTCCCTGCCCGCTGTGGCTGGAAAACCAACGGGAGAGCAAAGAGCACGCCCAGGTGGGCACCACAGGTGAGCAGCATCATGGCAAGAGCGAGACTCCGCAGTTTTCCCCTGAAGACATGTTTGGGGTGGAGCTTTGGGTCTTTAAGGATGAATCACAGCTCTGTATTCTTCTACTCAGACAGTGAAAGGAGAAATGCGTTGGGGTTTACCCACACACATAAAGCTGGTTAGTGCTGGTGTTGGTACTTCCCATGTTGCCACAGCTGCATGAAGTTCGTGCAGCCCTGGTGACCTCCTCACCTGCTGCCTCTGGACATCACCACAAAGGCTTGGTCTTGGTGACCCAAACTCCCAGGCAGGGAAGTGGCCTTCTCCAATCTGTGCTGGGCAGGGATTGCATCCCCCTCCCAAATGTCCCTCACAAATAAGCAGTCCCTGTAGAAGACCCTAAGTCCTACTCAAGTGCCCAGTAACAGCTCCAGTGAAGGCATGGCTCCTACACCTGCAGATGCATTTCTGGTCACGCCTGCAGCTCCTCCACATGGCCACAGGTCTTACTTGGTCTGAACTGACTTCCCCAGGGAGCAGAAGAGCATCTGGAGATGTGATAAATGTGATAAACTTGCCTTTAGCCTTTCTGATGGAGTTGGAGTTTGTTTTTCTCCCTCCACCTGACTGTTGAACCAAAGGTTTGAGATGTAAGTCTGTGCCTTGGGGTCATTTTTAATGTACAGCCAGTTTTGTGTGTGACCACGGTGAATCCCTGCAGCTTGCCCATCCCATCCCTCCCAGTTTGTCCCTGGAACCTGGGGGATGAGAGCACTGCTTGCCTCGGAGAGGTGCTGGAAAGATAAACAGAGTGGTGCACCCAGCAATGATGGGAAGGGAAGCAGATAAGAGCCCGGGCTGGGGAACATAGGCACAGGAATTATCTGAAGGCAGGAAAAGGATTATCTCTGTGGAATGAGTCCCACTCTGCTGGACAGGGGAGTATCCGACACCAGGAAAGTGTCTCCTTGCTGCACCCTTGGCTCCACCACCAGCACACACAGCCCATACATCCACCCCTCTGTCTGAGAGTGTGTTCACACCTCCATTTCCAACTGGCTTTTGGCTAATTTGGGCAGTTGGAAATCAAACCACCGGGTGAGACCTGGATGTGTTGTGACTTCTTCAAGTTGAAACCTGTGTTTGAAATCTGAGCTGTGGCTCAGCCACTCTTTAGTGCAGCTTCTGCTTCCAGTGCCCTTTGCAGCCAGACAATCTCTTCGTTAATGCATTGCACAAACCCCTCTTGACCTCTTGGATACCTGGGCTTCTCCCAGCCCCCCTCACCTGGGAAAAGGGTAAGAAACCATCCAAAGAAGAGCGACTGGGCTGTCTTTACCACCAAGAGAGAAGCCTTGGTGTGAAACTCCATAAAGGACCAAGAACTTGCTCTTCATCTCTTCTCCCTCTCTCCCCCTCTCTCGCCTTCTCCCACCTCAGAAAGTAATCTCATCCTTTCGTCACATATTATTGAAATCCCAGCTCTTAAAAAAAAACCTCTCATTTTTTGCCCAGACTGAGAGCATGTCATTCGGAAGTGATGTGCAAGGCAGGAGATAACCAGGTAGAACTCAGCGATTCGCCACAGAAAATGGCTCCATGGATGGTTGTAATGCTATCACAGTCCGTCCCTCAATAGCTCTTTACCGCTCCCAAGCTCAGAATCTGCTGATTCAAGAACTTTGCCTGCGCGGGCGGAGGAGGAGGGGACGGGGCTCAGGGGAGATGGGAAGGTGTGTAAAAATAGAGCATTTGCGCTCCGGACGGAGCACAGAATAATGCAAAGGCTCTGCTTTCTTCCCTGTTTTTTTTATTTTTTATTTTTTATTTTTTTTCGGTGATGCGGGAGAGGCGGCACAGTCCCCCCTGCTCACGCTCTCGGGCTGTGTCCTCATTTCATGCTTTAGTTGTGCTGATTGGGAGGGCTGAATCCCCTCGGCTGGATGCTTAGTGCAGACCAGTTGCACTGCCGGCTGAAATGGAAAGAGGTTAGAAGCTAACTCCGTGCAGACAGGGGATTTTCCAGAGGCAAATGGGGTCTCTGACGGGGTGCAGCTGCAGGAGTCCCTGGGCCAGGAGGTCTCCCGTTGCCGAGGAGTTTGGAGAGAAGCGTCCCACACAGTTCTCATTTGTCCAGAAATGTGTGTGTGGTTGTGAAACAGAAGAGGTGGTGGTGGTGCACCTCTTCTGTGAGTGAACACGGGGAAGGGAACAAAGCCCAGCTTTAAGCAGGTAGGCAGGTGGGAGCTAAGGTAGAGACAAGTCCAGACTGTTGGGGTCCTACCAGCATCTCCAATACCTTCCTGGATTTTAGCCCTGACTCCCTTCTTTTAACTTTAGATGTGAGTTAGGGTGTGCAGCATATTTTGGGTGTATTTGTAAGGCAGTGCATTAAATATCAAACCATCCTTTCATCAGATGAGGGACCCTTGGCATTGAGAACTTGGTGGAGCTGTAGCAGTCAAGGCAGCACAGTCTCCTCCCAAGCAGGGGATCCAGCACTTTGGCAGGGGTTTATTCCATCACACCATGGAAAACCATGGATGGAAAATTGCTGCAGGCTTCTCCCATTCCATGTGCCTCGTTCAGGTGCTGCCCAGCCATCCCAGCACTCTGCCAGCCTCCCATCCCAGCTCCTGTGTATGCCACCAGGCCACTGCTGTTGGATCACCAAGGAACCAACCCGACCATCTCCTGGTGGAAGAGAAAGCAAAGAGGTTTGACTGCTCAGAGAAGGTTTTTTCCTGTCTGACGTATCCCATGCTGGGGGGTTTTGTATGAAGTGCTCAGTTTCAGGGTCAGGCAGCCGCTTCCTGCTTTCCTTGTTCCCTGAACCCGTGAATCCCTTGGCACCCCCATGTAGCTGCGAGATTTCACCCCCATCCACCCTTCCCATCCAAGGTGAACTGGCAGCCAGGCCTGGCCTTAAGTTTCCTGTCAATTTTCTAGTCCTCATAAATTTAGGAGCCGTCAGCAAAGTAAAGGAGGATCACAATACCATACATGGAGAACTGCATAATCTTGGAGACGAGAGTAAAGGAAATGGGATGAAATTTAAGACTACTAAATGCAAGGTCATGCACTTGGGGATTAACAAGAAATTCTGCTCTAAACTGGGAGCTCATCAGTTGGAAACGAGAGAGGAGCAGAGAGATGTGAGTGTATTAGTTAACCAGAGAATGGCTATAAGCCACCAGGGAATTGCACTATGGAGAAGCAGGAGTCTCAGCATCCTTCAGGTGAAGCATTCCCAGTTCAAACCAGTGGCACTGCAGTGGTGTCATGGGCAAGATTTCGCCTGGGGAGTTCTCTGCATGGAAAGGGTTGTCCCATCCACAGGGAAGAATGGGCAGGGGAACAAAGAGGTGTTAAGAAAGGATTTTGACAGCTCTTGGTTGAACTATTGGAGAAAAAACACGAATTCTTCCTTTTAGAGGCAAATGGAAAGGCCAAAAGACACTGTTGGTGCAGAGCAAATGAAAAGAGCATGAAGTGGTGTATTTTGAAATTGCAAATATGTTGGCAGCAACAAAGCAGGGAAGCTGTGGAGTGTAACCCACTTTGCCTGTGTCTGATGAGGGAGATGCACCTCCATGGGCAGCACTCCGGCTGGGAGCCCTGACCACAGCCTGAGTCACCCATAATCATCTCGTGGGAGGCTGCATGGAGCCAACAGCAACCTCTGAAACGGGGATACAGGACTGTCCTGCTGAGACACGGCTACCAGAAACCCCTCCTAAGCCATGGAGCTTTTCTCAGCAGCAGGGAGACAGACAACTTTCCATTGGAGTTTTCCAGAGCTGCTCCGGTCGAGGTGGGAGCTGGCCTCTCCTGCCAGGAAAGCTGCTTTCCCTCTACCAGCTTTGCCCTCTCCACTCTGTGTTCACCAACTTCAAACAAATTAATCTGAGCACAGAACAGAGGAGCTGGAGGTGGTATCTGGGAGGGTATTTTCGTAGTTGCTTTGCTTTTTTCCCCTCTTTCCAGTGAGGTTAAAATTTGAGGTTGAGGGAACGTGGCTGATTTTTTTCACATCCCTGTCAGGGGTTGTCACCTTTCCCTCAGCCCAGATAGGTGTCCCAGTCTTTGGGGACCTCCCATCCCACGGCACTTCACACCCTCTGCAGCTGCCTCCCTCAAGGTGCCGTGGGGGATTTAGTGTAAGGACCTTGGAATAAAACACAAGCTGGGAGCAGGTTTATGCTCTGTATTTACTGGCACAGGAGCAATGTTTCAAGCTGTGCTGAGGGGGTTTTGTCACCCTCTGCACAAAGAACTCTTTCTCACTGAACAAAGAAATCTTTCCTCTTGCTGCCCTTTTCTCTGCTCTTCCCCTCAATGAACACAAACCTCCTGATATCTCCCAAGCCTGTCCCAAACCTCACTTGGCATTTCCCGCTCTGCTTCCACCAATCCCTGGTTTTAACCAGTTTCTCAAATGTGTTGAGCAGCACTTTCCCCTGAGCAGCCCTGTCACAACCTTGACCAGTTTGAGGGTGTTGTAACTTCTGGTGGTCTACACAGAGCATTTTGTGCCTGAGATCCACCACGAGGATAAAAGAGGAAGGAAGAAATCCCAGACTGCAGTGGTCCCACATTTTCTTTACCCTAATGCTATTACTTATATGGACAGACCATGGCTCGTGGTCTGTGATCCGTTGGGATGGAGAAGTATCCAACCCCAAACCATCCAAGTGCTCCTGCCGGGCCACAGCATCCAAGTCCCAAATTGAGGTCAAAGACCTGCCAGGCTTGAGTCTGAATCCCCCAAAAAAGGCCTTCAGACTCCTTCTCAAGCAGTGTTTTTGTGTCCTCTTCAGTGACTCCAGCCAGTCATCTTCCCTTTTTTTTTTCCCAGCCGAAAAAGTCCTGCCAAGAAGAAAGTCTTCAGGGTCTGCTCACATTCCAGCAACACTCCGGCCTCCAGAAGTCCTTTTCACAGCACACAATATGGCATTGTGATTAGATATAAACTGAAAGTGTATTTCCTGCCCTTCAGTAATTACACTGGCTTATGGGAGCTTTATTCAGCATGAAGCTTTATTATTCTGCAGAATGAAATTCTGTATAATTTTCCTCTCCTCCAATGCGCAGATGAAAAATCATATTTTGGTCCGAGTTGGGAAGAAAGGCTCAGTTATCACTTGAGAGCGTGGTGTTATTTTCCCCCGGAATTAAAAAATCCATCTGGGTGTACGACCCCGCTCACCCTCCCGCCTCTCCATTCAGCCTTTTGTATGCATATGAACCTTATCAATTTCCAGTGCCGCGGAGAAGGGAACCACAACAGCCCCCCCAGCCCTCCCCACTCTAATGGAAACACGTGAGCTGGAGCAAGAAATGAGCACAAACCCCTCCTGCTCCGCTGAGGAGGGGAGGGAGGTGCACGTGGAATGCCTGGTTTGTGGCTGTCGTCCGTCGGCATCCGTGCGATCCCATCACCAGTCAGGGGTGTTGGGACAGGACCTTATTGACACAACACTGGCATCGAGCAAGGCTTGGCTCCAAAACCAACCCAAACCAGCTCTGGCTGGCCACCCAAGGTGGGAGTGCCTTGTGCAGGCACAGCCCAACTCACCCATCTCACATCACGACACAGCAGATGCTTTCTTCCTGGCATCTCTTTCTCCAAAAGAGGACTCGGAAAAGCTCTGATGGGTGGTCCCATGTCCACACGCTCCCATGTCTGTCTGTGGGAACTGGGAATCGCTCTCTGTGTGTGCCCTGGGCACTCTGGGATGCTGCTGTTGCTCTCATTTTGGAAATAATTAAAGATGATGGTTTCTCTAATAGCAAAAGCTTCTCTTGTGGTATTGGTCATGAAAATTAGCCTGGAAACAGAATTCATCTGCCTAAATTTGGTATCTATGTCATGTGAGTTACACAGGATTAATCCCTGTATGCCCAGATCAAGACTGAATAAATCTTTGAATAATTCCTGGTTGCCTTTTCCTTGTCATTTCATGTGGGTGAGCTGTGCATGTTGCAAGAGGAGGCTGCAGTGAGACAGTCACGGCAGACAAGGATCTTGAAAAACACAAAATAAATAGTGGTGGTGTACTGGAAATGCTTGGTGGGAGCCCCATGTCAGCACAGGGATCCCTGGAAGCTGTGTGTGATCTGGGATCACTCAGCTCTGATCAATTTGCCTGGAACACCGAGGAAGGGAAGAGCAGTTCCCCAGCACCCTGGTCTGTGTTACATGGCCACTGATCTCTCAGTGGTGAGATCCTTCATGGGGGGATCTTAGGTACCAGTCATGGCCAAAAGCAGAGTAGAAGACAGTCCCTGTCCTGTAATTCCTCCATGCTCAACTTCACCCAGAACAGGCGTTCCAGCTCTCCTCCACACCTGAGAAGGTGCTCCATCCATTTCTGTACAAACCACCTTAGTAGTCCCCAAATGGCCTTGACGTGACCCTGCCCAGCCCCTCTCCTGTCTGCATTTCTGCTCCTTCTAAATATCTACTTCTATCCGCAGTTAATCAATTGTATTCTGCTCCTGTTTGTTCTCCTCCGGTTGGGGTCCCTCACTCCAGCTCCAGAAGGCCTTGCAGGAGGCACCTCCGCTTCACTCCCCTTCTCTGACCCAAATCTGCCATGACTGTTGGTGTGCCTCACCTTTCTCATGTCCCCTTGGGAAGTTTGGACGGCTCCCTTTGTTCCAGTTGTCCTGGTCACAACCATGTGTTAATATCCCATGACACCCAAGATGGGTTTGGAAGGCCTCGGAGGTCTGGAGCTTTAGATGGACACAGGCTTCCAGAAATAAAGACACTTTCTTTGCTGTTTGATGAACAGGACTCCAATAATACAAGCAACCTGCTCTGGTGGAAGGTATCCTTGCCCATGGCAGAGGGGTCAGAGTGAGATGGTCCTTAAAGCCCCTTCCAACCCCAAAAATTCCGGGATTCTGTGAATCCTGAAAGAAAACAGGCATGGTTGGATCATCACCTGTGGTACCAGGTACTGCTGGACTGGATGTGGTAGGGAGGCATTTCTGGAGCACAATAACCACCAATAATGTTCAGGCAACATTCAGGCTTGTCAACGGAAATGCATCAATTAAGGGGAGAAAAGGAGGTGAAGGGGTGGTGGAAAGAGGTCTCAGGTTTTGTTTCCTTCAGGGGAGGGCAGGGCTGTCCATTTGGGAGGTCAGCAGTGAGCAGGGCTATCAGATGCCATGCCAAGCTAATTCCTAATTGGAGCAGTGTTTGTCAACACCGCCAGAGCCTTAATGCAGCGTAATCGCTGGAGCCACAAGCTCTGATAGGGATCTAAATCTCTGCCCACGTGTCACCCAAGCATGAGCTCTGTGAGAGGCTTTGCAAACACCCCCTGCTTTTCTTACCACCCAAAGAAAGGAGAGGAGGGAAGACACTGATGAGGGGAAAAAAGGTAGCATCGTGCTGCTGGGGAATTCTTCAGAGATTTCATAGCTGGAACCGGGTTTGTTTCATTGGACAACAAACACTCCACCAGAATGAACATCTGCCTCCAAAAATAGACGCACAACAAACCACCAGTTGTTTCAGGATCGCCTGGGCTCCTCATATAGTCCTTCCTACTCTGACACAGCCTTCCTGGAAAAGCTTCTGTCCAACTTTGTGGATTTTCCCCCTCACAAGTGCTATAGGAGGCAACTTCACAGAGAAGTGCGTCAAGTGTGGAGCAAAGATGAGATTTGATATAGGTCAGCTTTGAGTTCTGTGGTTGAATCAAGTCTTCCAAGTTCAAGAATCTCTTCTGACACAGGAGATGAGCTAAGGATTTTGTCCTTAACTCCCAAGGAGTTCAGGGTTTCTTCACTGACAGGTAACAAACAATAAAGGGGCTTGCACTAGGGCAGGACCAATGAGCACGATTATAAAGGCCATCCTGTGTTACCTGGGAAAATAAGTTCCATCCACTGTCCAAATTTATTTGAGGATGTATGGAAAGATCTCATTATTATTTCCATTATTTTCTTCTTGGATAAATGGAAGCTGCTCTTTGCAAGGTATCACTAAGCTGACTAAGACCCTTCTGTGGTCTCAACAGGAGAAAAATAAACAGTCTTCTACTCTGAGTTGTGATGCTTCCTTGTAGCTTCCCTAAAGCATATTGGGACAGCAAGACGCAGATCGAATCCTTCCATCTTGTAGGGTTCCACTCTTCCTCCCATTACCTATGGCTCTGTGGACACAGGGGTATATTTCCACAACAAAAACCTCACATTGTATTCAGAAGAAATCAACAGACGTGTCCTAAATCCAGACAAGAATCGCTGAAAGATCTTGGGAGGAGGAAGAGCCCAAAGACTCCTCACAGGTGGGCGTGACCTCCCAAAATATCCCGGCTTGTCTCATCCCTTTGAGTTATTGGGGCACCATGTTTAGCAAAGCTGCTGCAGAGCTGCAGAAGTATCACTTATCTTCTCCTCATTCATTATCCTGGGCTGCCATTTGGTACCTGCCATGTCTCCGATGCTCTTGGCAGGATGCAGAAGGGACAAAAAAAAAAAGACACCCAGGTATCTCTGCCTTGCATGGATTTATGGAGAGGTAGGGAAATGCATTTTCCATGTCTATGAATTCTCGCCGTGACCACGCGAGGCCACGGCTGTCCTTGTGCATAAACAGCACGAGGAGTGAGTTATTACCAACCCGAAAGACCAGAGCTCCTCACCAGAGCGGGCTTTTGTCTTTCCTTTCACGGCAGCTCCGGAAGCCTCCCAGCCAAGCCTCCCCATGGCATGTGCTCTGCTTACCTGTGATTTATTGACGATAATCACGGGGCAAGCCATTTGTAATCAAACGTACAACAAAGACATCCTCGTGCTGAGAGGCAGTGATAACGCACCATTTAGTAATTTTTGTGCAGTCAGTAATTTGGAGAATGAATGATAATTTCCTGAACTGAGAATCTGCACTGACAACCCTTAGCGCTATTCACCTCGTGAATAAAGATACCTTCCTCTCCATGTCTCGTGATAAATTCCTTTTATTAGGGCCACTTATGTGGGACTTTATCTTAATCGTCTTAAGTATGGGGCAGTCTCTGTGCTGAGGTTGGGTTGTTTTTCATTACGACCTCCAGCATGCTCTGGGAAGTAAATAAATACCAGGCGGTGATATGAAAACAGTCATTAAATGAAATGGGCTTTGCTAAGGCAATGCTCTGACTGGCTGCAGACACCACATCTGCACCACAAGTCGTGCTGAGGATCAGGGGGCATCTCTTACCTCCACCTAAGGAGGATGAACTGTCCAACAGGAGAATTGGATGGTTTTAACCATCACAGCATTGAGCACCACTGCTGCAGTGTGGGCTTCCCCAGTTCCAACAGTGTTAGAGCCATAGAACAGAATCATGGAATGGTTTGGGTTTGAAGGAACCTTAAAGCCCATCCATTTCCACCCCCTGCCATGGGTAGGGACACCTTCCACTAGACCAGGTTGCTCCAAGCCCCGTCCAGCCTGGCCTTGGACACTGCCAGGGATGGGGCAGCCACAGCTTCTTATTGTTTAAGCCAAGCAAGGAAATGCATTTCTTGCAGCTTTGGATTTTCAGGTAAAAATGGTCCATGAAAAGCCAAGGGGATTTTAGGACCTAGCCAGGAGCTCTGTCTGATGACCCCCACGCTGTAGTGCTTCATGGAGTCTGTTCAAAACTGGGGGAAGGAGTGCTGGAGGCAACTGGTCCTGAGCTAAACTTCTGTTCCTTCCCATGTCACAAATCCAAGCTGGGAGCTGCCATCCAACAGCGGGATGAGCAAGAGGCTTCATTCTCCACTTCTGAGCTTCTTGGACACCCTCCTCAGAGCTGGCAGGTCTTGGGGGCTGGGTGGTCCTCTCCTCTTCCATTTCAGACATGAATCACACAGTGTCTGTGTGATCCAGCAGGAGAAGCGTGTCCCCTCCACCAGTGGCACGGTTCCTCCTGCTCTGCACACCTGCTCCATCCCCTCAGCACCGCCCTAATGTCGGATAAAACACTGCATGGACTGAAAATGTGGGGGGGTGATTTCCTGAAGGCAATGGGAGGGCTAACAAGGAATCCTGTTTCTGTCACAGAACTGGGTTTTGCTCTTCACTAGAATTTCCAGCATGGACAGGGACTCGATTTCTGTGCCATCAATAGCATTTCCAGGGAATAAACAGCGTTACAGGTGAGGGCACAGCACAGACTGCCAGCTCTCTCCCAGGTAATTTGGACTGTGGTCACCTCCTGAAGGCCAAGTGTGGGCTGTGCACTGAAACTGTTGCCTATGGCATTCACAGACATGATTTTTTGTTCTTTCCTGGCTCTGAGCACTCAGCTCCCCACTCCTCTCTTCCCTCTCTTCATTGCAGCTGTGATTTAATTCCAGACAGGCAGCAAAGTTTGGAAACACGCAGATTATTCCTGTTCTATCTTAATCATCCTCACCAGGGAGAAATAGAAGAGGAGGGCTTTTTAAAACACTTGGATAAAATGAACTGGAACGATGAAGTACATTAAGAACAGGAAAATCTAAATGAGGTGGAAATAACGTCTTTATTGAAAGGACACATTTTAATCTCTCTCTCCTGCACTTACATGAACACACCTGATGCCAAGGCAAGAGGAAAAGGTATAAGCTGGGAGACTGCCCAGGCACTCAGTCTTTGCCAGCTGTGCCTGTGGCACTTCCCAAATCCTGGCACTGCTGTCTTCCAGCCAATGGCCAGCACTGCAGGAACCTGCCACCGAAGAACCATGGAATCACGGAATATCCTGAGCTGGAAGGAATGCCCAGTGATCACTGAGTCCAACACCAATGGAATCCACTGCAGGCTGCTCCTGTGATGCTGCTCAGAGAGGTGGGAAGCACCCACCTGGAGACAACCCCTCTCAGCAGCAAATTCCGCATCCACAAGGATCCAGCTGGGTGTCTCCGCGAGGCTCCGTTATGGGAGCAGTGGCCAATCACAGGGGGAGTCCATAAAGCTGTTTTGTGGGGCAGCTATTGGTGTCAGCTTTGAGGTGAACTGACCTGTGCATCTGTGACCCTGAGGAAGCCAGAGCTCAAGAGAAGCCTTCAGTGAGAGCCAAAAAATGGAGAGAGTCCATACCAAAACCTGTGACCTGCTGGGGTGGTTGTACAAGGGTGGACCCTGCCATGCTTACCCAGCAATGGACCAAGCAGGGAAATAGCTGATTTTGGAGACTTCATTGCTCAAGTCTGTGGTACAAAAGAGTTTTCCCCTCCACTTCTATTCATTACAGAGCCAAAGATCATTTCTAAACAGTGAATTTGCAACGCTGCCCCAAAGAGGTCCCCATCATCATCTGCCAGTAGGGTTCAGCTTTTTGACCTGATCAGAAAAACGATCCTTTAGATAGAAAAGATACCAAAAATGAAGTGTGACTCCCTCCATTGGCCTGAAAGAAGGCAGGTCACTGGGTGAATTTGGGATTTTAATTTGACGAATCATCTTTTGAACCGTGCTCATTGTAGTGCTTGATAGAGTCTATTTCCCTCCTGATCCCACTGATTATAGACCTTCTTCTCAGTGGTGTCTCTCATTTCTAATGTGCTGCTATTATTCAAAGTGATTAATTGAAGTCGTTGGTCAAACCTGTACCTGGATATGAGCTTTAACCATGGATGTGCCATTCTGAAGTCGTGCTCTTGATCCGTGTTTCCTGAGGCACGGAGCAGCATCCAACATTTTCAGCACTCCAGTGGTTAAATTTCCTCAACAGACAATGCATTAAGGGACAAAAGGAAATAGATATAGTTGGAAGAAATGCACAAGGATCAGAGTCCAGCTCCTCTCCCTGCCCAGGACACCCCAGCAATCCCACCCTGGGCATCCCTGGCAGCGCTGTCCAAACACTCCTGGAGCTCTGGCAGCCTCGGGGCCGTGCCCATTCCCTGGGGAGCCTGGGCAGTGCCCAGCACCCTCTGGGGGAAGAACCTTTCCCTGATATCCAACCTACCCCTGCCCTGACACAGCTCCAGCCATTCCCTGGGGTCCTCCTGTCCCTGGTCACAGAGCAGAGATTGGAGCTGCCCCTCGGGAGGAAGTTTAGTTCGGGTTGTGGGGGAGGATGAACAAAGATGGTACAAAAAACCCTATAAATATGAAGTATGACCAACAGTGGGCTTGTCAGACCTGGGAGAGGATGCCTGCAGGAGGGATGAAGGCAGCTGCTGCTTTCCTGGGTCAATACAGTGGCATAAAATGGTTTGGGGTGGAAGGGACCTTAAAGCTCATCTTGTTCCACCCTCTGCCATGGGCAGGGACATCTTCCGTAGACCAGGTTGCTCCACGCCCCTTCCAACCTGGTCTGGAACACTTCTAGGGATGGATCAGGAGGGCTGGACTCAACATCTCTTCTCCACTTCCAGTAATGTACATTCCGAAGTGAATCATCTACAAAATCAAATATTAAAGGTACAATTTGCTCCCCTCTGGTCCTTAGAAATGCCGATATGATGGCTCCATCAGCAGGGCAGGAGTGACCACCTGGTTGTCCCAGCTCAGGTAGGACTGATGAAGGATGTGACGGTATCAGGAGCTGATATTAGCACTGCTGTGACAAGGATTTGAGAAATGGTGACAGGGACCCCACAGCCTGTAGGGGACGGCAGCCAGGAGTGGGCTGCTGTCCTCTTGTCCCATACTGTGACCTGGAGATGCTGTTGATAGGACAAGAGGATGCAGCCTCAAGTTGCACCAGAGGAGATTTAGACTGGATATTAGGGAAAACTTCACTGAAAGAGTGGTCAGGGATCGGAACAGGCTGCCCAGGGCAGTGGTGGAATCATTGCCCCTGGAGGGATTTAAAGGCATGTGATTTAAAAGGGATTTAAAAGGAGGTGGCACTTGGAGATGTGGGTTAGAGGTGGCTTTGGCAGCGCTGGGAGAATGGTCAGACCCAATGATCTTGGAGGGCTTTTCCAACCTTACCCATCCTATGATTCTCTGCTCCAGGCGGACACGCCAGGGCTCTGTCCCCACACTCTCCTGTCTGGAGCCACCCCAGACCTCATTCCTTGGGTGGCCAAGCCGTGGCCCTGCGCAGAGCAGGGCTCCAACGCCAATTAAAGGCGCGGCAATTAAAGAGCGGAGGGGACGGAAGGGCTGGAGAGGCAGCAGGATGCTGGAGCCATCCTCTGTCGACAAAGTGCTGAGACAACAAACTTAACCTCTCTGTCCACGGCGCGCCTATCAGCCATGGTTATTAAATCCCACAAAAGGGAGAAGAGCACCAGTGAATAGGGTTGAAAGAAAAAGCACTTTCCCCATTTGGATTACCTCCTACAGAACAGGACCTGCCAGTGAAAGGCGGAGAGTGTAATTGCTGGCCTGAAAGAGAGGGGAAAAAAAGGAGGAAAAAAACTATAAAGGGAAAGAAAGAAAGAAGGAAGGGGGGAAAAATTGATAATGAACAATTTATCCTCTGAGCTAACAGTTAATTAATTCTGAAAATATCTGTCAGGCTAATGGAGGGGGGGGTAGCTGTGCCACTGAACACAATTAGTAAAATAATAATAACAAAAAAGGGGGAAAAAAAAGAAGAAAAAAGATTTTTTTAAGGTGTTGCTATCTTCTTAGAGACCAGGCCCTTGGCTTCCCAATGTCATTCTCAACACAATTTTTTTCTTCTCTCCCTTCGTCTCTTTTCAGAAATTGTTCTCATGAATGATTTATATATGTCTAGTTATCTGGAGTGATTTCTATGGACCCGGGCGCATTGCTGCATAATTGTTAATTTTAATGCCATAATAGCTTCAGATGGAGGAAGAGATTAGGCGTTTATTGCACAATTAAATGAAACATACTTGAGAATCACAAAAGGTTCCGTAATTATTTCAGACCATTAATAAAATGGGCATTAAATTATATGGGACACAAAAGGGAAAGGAAATAGATTTTCATTACAGCAATAGAAGCCGAGAGTAGTAATAGATCCTTGTTGAATTCTCTTTCTCTCTCTCTCTCTCTGAAATTAATTGTTGCCCGGCTTATTTCAAAGCAAAATAAAAGAGAAATAAAGTGTGTTAAAGAACCTCTGATGAAAGGGCTTTGTTTGATAAGGACAATAGCCAGTGATACACTCCGGGAAAAAAGGAAAAAAAAAAAAGGAGGAAAAAAAAAAAAAAGGAAGATTTGATTTTGGCTTCCTGCCCTCAGTCCTGCAGGCGGAACGGGGGCTGTGTGCGGACACACGAGGGCCTCTCCTCCCCTTCCCAACACCACGGGGCTGTGGATGGGAGGGAGAAGGAGGGACGTGGAACGTTCCCCCATCCATTCCCCAGAGCCCCCGGCGATGGGATCGGCAGTGGGTTTGGCACCAGGGGCAGGAGAGGCAGGAACTGGCAGAAATCCCAGAGATGCTCTCGCAGAGGGGCCGCGCTTGGCTCTTTCTAGATAAGACCACGAGCGATGGATTTGCCTTGCATGGAAGACCCAGGGCCTACCAGGGACAAGGAAGCAGCAGCTGGAGGCTCCCAGGTGTTCCAGCTGCAGCAGAGCCTGGGGAGTTTGTCCCCTGCGCAGTCCCTGGGGATCCCAGCGGGGACAACACGAGGGGCTGGGGGAGGAAGAGCTCCTGTCACACTTGGCAAAGACAGCCCAGAGCAGCCTGGACCTGAATGCCACCAAAACCTCAGCTCTTGGCCTGAGAAGGGCCAAAGACAGGACCCACTGGAGAAACATGGCACAAGACACAAGAGCCCTTAAAAACTCTGATCTCCTGCTCCTTATTCCGACAATAATTAGTTCTGATGACAAAATAAGGGGGCACGAGCAATACCTGATTCCCCTTGGAATGAGAGACATCCCAAAAATCCACAGTGCTGATGAGGGGGAAAGGAGTCAGAGCCTACTGGGGCAAGTTTTCAGGGATACTCAGGATTTCTGGAAGCAGTGAGTGGCATCTCTTGGCAGTTCCAGAAGTCCATGGTGACTTAGGCAGCTTGGAAAACCGCACACTGCTTTCATGCCCTTGATCCTAGAGGAGTTTGTAGGGATCTGAGTGAGCAGCAGCACAATTAAGAGTGAAAGAGGTTGAAAGAGGGTCATTTGTTGCTAATGGCAAGCTCATCTTCCGCCTCCCAGCCTCACTTCACCATCTTTAAACTCCCCTGAGAAGCCTTAATGAAAAAATACTTCTAAAACATCACTTTTCGTCCATGAGATGTCGTGCACGGCCAGGTCCCTCACACAGCTCACTCCAGGGGCTGCAGAGGTTTCCAAGAAGATCCCTTCATTAAAGAAAAACATGTAAAAAGGGGGGGGAATACAAAAGAAACATTAAAAAAATGTCTTGGCAAAGAAAAGTTTACCAAAAAAAATATGATGTCTGAGGAAAGCAGAACCGGCTCCCACACCCCGCAGCGAGTGTGCCAAGCAGGCAGCCAGGGAAGCTGCCATCCCCCCTTGCCGAGGGGCGGGAATTGCAGGGGGATCAGGAGCAAGGAGCATCCCAAGGCAGGGATAAACAAACAAGCAGCGAGGGTGTCTCTTCCCGGAGCACAACTGCACTTGAAAATTCAGCTCAGCTGACGCAGATCAGACGCACGGCGCTATTTTTAGGCTCCTTGCAGTGTTTTACTTTGCAGCTGCATTCCAGGCCTGCTCCCATTCCCCCGGTGCTGGGAGAAGCGATGCCTCAATGGACAGGGAAGGCCTGTGGCCGCCTGTGGATGTGTGCAGTGGGAATTTGTGGCAGAGCTTCTCCTGGGAAGATAGTTTTTTTAATAGCAGGTGTGTGTCGAGGGCAGGGGCTGAGCTCCTGCCTTCTTCCAGAGGGAGGCAGGAAGGGGGAAAGAGACTGGGGAGGGGATAGGGACCCCCCAGCACCTTTGTGCAGCTGGATCTGGGTGTTTTGTGGGAAAACCAGAGCAGGCAGGAAGGTCTTTCCGGGTGGGACTGTCCCTGGGACTCCAGCACACTGCGCTGCAAGGAAAGGAGAGCTGGGACAAGGGACAGCATCCCACCAACCCTCCCAGCCTTCTGTCCCAGGAGACCACCAGCACCACGGTGAGCACCTGCAGCTTTGGGGATGGGATTAAGGCTGCAGCAGGGACCCACAGAAAAGGAGTTTGACACGGAGAGACTTAAGGAGAAATTGGAAAAAAAATTTAGGGGGGAAAAAAAAAAGAGCGAATGGTCGTCCACGGGGGGGAGGAGCAAATGGGAGCCTAAGCAGCAAAAAAAAAGAAGTTAAAGCAGTGAAATCGCTGTAGATAAGCAGCAATAAGGAGGCCGTGGGCTGCGCCGCCAGCGCCCTCTCCTGGGCTCAGTCAGCGGTGCTCCGGCCCGGGGGGAACCAGGGACCCCGGGGAGGGAGGGATGGACACCGGGGAGGGAGCGATGGANCAGGGTGGGAGTGATGCTCACTGGGGTGGGAGTGATGCTCCCAGGGTGGAAGTGAAGCTCCCCAGGGAAGGGAGTGATGCTCTCAGTGTGGGAGCGATGCACTCCAAGAAAGGGAGTGATGTGACCCAGGGAAGGGTGTGATGCACCCTGACTTTTTCTGGGGTGGAAGTGATGCTCCATGGAATGGGAGTGATGCTCCCGGGGAGGGAGTGGCACTCCCTGGTTGGTGAGTGATGCTCCCAGAGTGGGATTGATGCTCTCAGAGTGGGATTGATGTTCCCAGGGTGTGAGTGGTGCTCCCCAGGGAAGGGAGGAATGCTCCCAGGGAGAGAGTGGGCGTGGGGCAGAGCAATCCGAGCTCACACACAGTGCAGCCCTTCAGTGACTTGGTACAGCACCAAATCAGCAAAAGGATACTTAGAGGGAAAAATAAGAAGCTAAAGGGAGAGTTGGTCAGGGAAAGCAGGGAGAGGGGAGAAGGTCTTAGGGAGATGAAAGAAGGTTGGCATTAGGGGAAAACAAATAAGAAGATAAAATTAAACATGAACAATCCAAAGTATTAAAGAGTTGCTAAAAAGGACAAGGAAAACAGCCAAGTGCAGCAGGAGATCAGCCATGTCACCCTGCTGGAAATCAGTAAGGAGAGGACCCAAGACATGGATGAGTTGGATTTAAATATGAGGGAAGTTCTACTTTTTCCAGGCCAGCTCTTGGAGGGCTGACTCAGAGCTGAGGGCAAGGTCCTGCCTGCTCCCCACCGAGGGCACTCCCCATGGAAGGGACAACATCACTGGGGAAGAGGAGCAATGCTTTGTCCTCTGCTCTGGGGACAGCAGTGCCCCTGTCATCATCTCCTGCTGCACAAGGACCCAGGAGTTCCCAATCTCTGCTGCTCTGGACTCGTCCTGTGCTGCTGTCACACGAGGGCTCAGGCAAACTGCCTTTTAGAGGTGTTAGGAGGAACAGCTGCGACTCAGGCCTCCAGCTGTGGGAAACATTTTGGAAACGTTGCAGTTCTGTTGTAAGGAGGCAGTGAGGAAGGAGATGAAATCCAGAGGCTTGGAGCAGTGGGATGAAATGGAGCAGGAGCAGACAGCTAATCCCAGTGGCCACCTTGATGTCAGACCTAAAGGCAAAACTGAGAGTAAGGAACAACAAAAGTGTCACCTCACTGAGCCTGGAGCTGGAGGAGGAGGAGGAGGCTCAGGGCCAGCAGCACCTGGGGCTTGAGCAAGAGGAGCAGGGGAGGAGCAGCTCCAAGAACACTCCAGAGCAGGAGACCCTTGGAGAAGACACCAGAGGCACCACAGCACGTGCAAAATCCTTCTGATGTAGCCTTAATGCACAACCTGAGTCTGTCTTTTGGTCGTAGGCACCCAACACAAGTTTGTGGGGTCTGCAGAGGGGTCTCCACCAGCAGGTTTAAGTTTGGGTCTCTTGGGTGAGTGGGGAGGATGCAGGAAGGCGATTGGAATCCCATTTTGCTTTAAATTCAGGCAGACTGATTGGGATTTATCACCCTGCAGACACAAACAGGCGATATTACCATCGGATATTACCCCACGAGGTAGAGAGGGCTCCCAGCCTGGTGCTTTCTCTCGGGAAAACTCACGAGGTGAGAGCAGCAGCGACTGGCGCAGCTCCCCAGCTCTCCCGGGCAGCCTTGCCCAGCCTGGCTGCGGGCTGCAGGTGCTCGGTGCGGCACGGCCCGAGCTCCAGCTCCGTCTCCGAGGGCTGTGGCTCCCGACAAGGCCCGCACAGATAACGTGCTTAGCACGGCGGGGGCGAGGGGAGGCAGGAGCGGCGAGTGCAGCGATGCGTCCTGCGCTCCCCCGGGCCCCGGGGCAGCTCCGCGCTAATCGCCCGGCTCCCCAGATTAGCGCCGGGAAAGCCGCGATTTGGCAGCTCCACCTGCCCCGGAGGAAAGCCCGGCAGCCGTGGAAAACTCAGGAATTCCTGGATTTGCTTGCAAGGCCAAGGAAAATGTCTTGTTCTCCGCTCCTCCGTCACCGGGATGGTCACTGTGGAAAGCTGTCGCCTTGTCCTGGTGGCCATGGACCTGTCCCGTAGCCATCACACAGGACAATGGCAGCGACTGTGGTGGTCCCATGGCTCCTATCCTCCACCCACTCCGGGTGTAGATGGATTCAGGGTTGTGTGACAACAGGAGCGATCTGCTCCCTTTCATTAGCAGAGCCTAACGAGCGCCCTGATTATCAGAGTACCGTGATTATCAGAGCCCCCTGAATATCAGAGTCCCCTGATTATCATCATCCTCATTCCGAGCTCCGAAGTGACCTCAGTAATGCTCGGCAGAACCCTGTTTTAGCTAATCCAAACCAGGCAGCAAGCAGTGGGGGCTTTGGAGAGTGTGTTCGATGTGCAGAAATAGGGGAAACAGTGTAAAAAAAATATAATTAAATAAATCATGAACCTCTTGGTTGAAGGGGGCTGTGGTTTCGTTCCCAGCTGGAGTCAGCCGTGCTTGAACACAAAGGTCAACACTGGGAAGAAAAACAGAAACAACCAAAAAACAAAAGGGAACCGGTGAAGCCGGTGAGGCTGGATTAGAGTTTCCTAGATGGGGGTCAGAGAGGGGAGAGCTTTTAGCAGTGATTTGCACTCTCCGAATGAAAGCTTTAGGATTTCGCTCCACTTCAAAGAAAAGATGCCCAGCCCAGCCCGCTGCAGCCCCTCCTGGTCCCGGCGGGCAGGCGGGAGCGGGGTGAGCCCTGCTCACGTGGAGGAGGAGGGAGAAGGGGATCACAACCCCTCTCCTCCCGCTGGGAACTCACCGGGGAGATTTCAAAGCACGGCGCAAAGATTGAGCTGCCCGGCTCCCACTGGGGGAAACAGCGGCTGAACAGCCAGATCCTCGGGCAGAGCTTCCCAGGCTTGCTCCCTGCTCTCCAAAGGCCTCGCTGCAGGGTTTGGGGGCTGTGTCAGGGGTTCAGGAAGGACCTGTGTCACCTGAGACCGTGGCACAGCTCTGCCACTCCACACGAGTGCGGGAGCAACCCCCAGCCCTGGGACGTGGGGTTTGGGGTGGCCAGAGGGTGAAGTTGTGGGTGGGATGCCCCATCCCTGGAAGTGTTCAAGGCAAGGTTGGACGGGGCTTGGAACAGCCTGGGCTAGCAGAAGGTGTCCCTGCCCGTGGAATGAGATCGGAACCAGAGGAGCTTTCAGGTCCCTTCCAACCCAAACCATACCATGGTTCTCTGATTCCCTGATACCTGCACCCACACGGATGCACCCTCTCTTTGGGCCCTCACGCAGCTGAGTCTCTGCCTTGTGCACATCCCTCAGGTTTATTCTTGCAGACTCTTAAACTCTGCTCATCTATCAGCACATCGCAAAGTGTTTCTGGCACCTCCCCGTAGCCTGACACATGGGTCCTCCCCTCGAGGCTCTGGAGTTGCTGTGCTGTTTCCCCGTCCCAGGCAGTTTGGATTGGCAGCTCCAGCCGTGGCTGCCGCTGTCGGGAGCTGCTCCTTTCACTTCAGTGGCACTGAGCTATTTCGGAGCGGCCGGGACCTGCCCGTGCCATCCACGCCTTTCCCAGACACCGGTGGAAGTGGGAGTGTTTTACAAAGGGGGTTGGTGCCACCAGCCCCACGCTGGGATGGGGAAATTGCTGCCTTGTCACACCAGGACGTTGGACATGACCTTCTGCAGGCCCCCATTGCTTCTGCCTTTATTTGAGCTAAATGTGATGCTAAAATGTTGTGGCTGCAGTGTTTTAGAGCTTTTGTTTTCCCAAAAAGCACCTTAAAGTAGATAAACGCCGCCATCCCCACTACAGCCCCTGCATTTCACCCTAATTTGAGTTTGCAGCTGTTTCCTCTTCCTTTCCTCCTTTTTTTTTTTTTCTTTTTTGAGGAGTGATTTATTGTAGATTTCAAAATGTGGAATGTCAGTAAAGCCATTCTTTTTTAAGTGGAAAATTTCCCACAGAGAAGCATTCCTGGTTTGCAAAGGAAACAGAAAATGAGTTTGCATCCTTGAAAAATTCCTGTATTAGAATAAAAAACCCTTCCGAGGCAATAGGACTTGAAACACAAATATTATGCAACTGCAACAGAAAAATGGAAATGGGCAGGGTTTTTGCTATCCATTTTCATAGATCTGTGCAATGTTTTGGGTTGGAAGGGGCTTAAGATCACCTGGAGCAGATCACATTTTTGCAGACTTTTTGCTGCCAGGCAGGAGCAGCTCTCACCCAGGGATGTGCCAGGGGGCTGCATTCCCATCCCCCTTTATCCCGGGACCATTCTGCCCTGAGATCCTGCTGAGGATCGGGAGCGAAGCCCTGTGACCCCGGCAGCGCCACGAACCTGACAGGTAACGACTCAAGCACGGCATGACTCAGAGAGAGTCCTTGGGCAGCAATTAAACACACGACCAGGACTGATTAATTGGAAAAGAATCCTTCTGTGTAAACGGAAGAAAACACCGCACTCCCCGCACGTGTCAGGGCAGCGATGGGATCAGCAGAAGCCTTGGCACAGCCCAGCTGCCTTCCCTCGGGACTCAGCACACCTCTAGCCTTGGGGAGAACCGTGCTCGGATGCTCCCAAAGCCAGAAGAAGCCACCCAAGGAGGAAGATTCTCTTCTCCTGCTCTTTGGAGTTAGCTTTGGGGACGTGTCACTGAAGAGCAGCGCATGCACAGAAGTGAAAGTGCAATCTTCTCTTTATCCGAGTGAATTCCTGCTCAAGCAGAAATCGTTGTCATCCCACGGGGGAAAACTCCGGTGTTAACACGGGAATAACAGCAAAGAAAAGGACTAAACTACTTATTCCCTCTGCTTTGATTCATTTTGGAGGCTCTCTCCTCCTGTGTCTCTGACTGACGGCAGCCTGAGATGCTGAAGTCGGTTAATTGTTATGGATCCCTGGGGCGTTATTCCAAGCCATGTGAAAGCACCGAAGGGAGCAATAATCACCTGTGATTCTGGTGAGAGCGTTAATCCTATAAAATCGAGGAAATTCTTCCGTTTGGGGAGCACGTGGGACCAGTTTGCTCGTCTGCAGTGAACCTTCCCCATGCCGAGGGGTCAGATGGAATCCTTTGGGCTGAGGTGGGGCTCATCCCTTGGAAACTGCTCTGCTGGGATTTAAGGACACCAGTGGCTGGAGAAACGGATGATAGAAGAAGAAGGAGGCCGTGAGAGACTCTGCTGCTTGTGTCATTGCTGCCAGAAGGGAGGCACTGAGCTGACTGACGCTAAGTTTCCTTGATCCTGGTAAAACTGGCCAGTGGCAACTCCTTTGGTCTAAAATCTCGGTATCTCCTCCTGGACAGGAGCCACAGAGACCAAAGTGCCGAGCTAAACCCAGCGCTGGCTGGGAGCGGCCAGGACGGCACGGCCTGGGGAGGGCAGTGGGGAGTCCTTCACCCCCAGCACCTCTGGTGGGCCTGAGGGAGCTCTTGGTCATCACAAACCTCTGGATCACAGCAGAGCCGGAGCAGCAGAGGGAAATGAAGACGTTTCTTTCGGGCTTATGCCCCGGGCGGTGTTGGGCTGGATGGAGCAGCCCGATCTGTGCCATCGAGCAGCGCTTCCCAGGGGAGGGAGGTGATCGGGGGAGTTATCTGCGTGCCCCAGGGAGTGGGAAAAGTCAGTGCTGCGCACAAAGCGCTCATTCTTCCTCCTTGCCCTGCCAATGAGCAGCTGCTGATTAAATCCCTTTTCAGAGGGGAGAGTTACAAGGCTCCTACAGCTTTCCCCAGCAGAGACCTCTCTGCTCTCCCTATGTTTGCATTCTCACATCGGCCTCTGCCCACTGAATAACAGCGGTAATTGGATGTGTTTAAATAGCGCTGCTCACTATTGTTTGCCCAGTAATCAGACACGTCTCCCTTTCCCTGGAACCTGAGCGCCACGTGCCGCAGAGGAAGGGCGGCCACGGCTCCTCCTCCTCCTCCTCTCCTCCCACCTGCATCCTCTCACCTCTCCAGGCTGCCCAAGTTGGGCGGTAACAAGTTTTCCCTCCATCCATCGCCAGCAGAAGACTGGAATTGCATCAGGGCAACCTCGTTCTGTCTGTGGGGGCAGGAATTGCCTGTGGGGGCAAAGGGCTCGAGCAGAGGAGACGGGGCCGATCCGCAGCTTCCCATGGGCAGAGCTTGGGCCTGAGGCTGACCCTGTCACAGGAGGGAACAAAACGCTCCTCGTGCATCTTCCCAGGAATGTTCTGGCGGGCAGTGGAGGACGTCTTACAGATGTGCTGAGTCTTGGAGGTGCAGGGGCAGCCCTGGCTGGCCGCCCTGAAAGCTCGGATG
>VZTH01003449.1:43970-93149 GCA_013397815.1 Aleadryas rufinucha | reverse complement strand
GGAAAGGAGGAGAGGGGGGTCTTGCAATTTCATTTAAAATGTAATGGTGGATGAACCGATAAGCAAATAGGGGGGAAAAAAAGGCTCTGCTTAAAAGAAAAAAAAAAAAAGGCATGCTTTTAATATGCTTCCAGATGGGGGGAAAATGATTTACATGGGAGTTTATTTCCTCTTTGCTGATATGAAAGAATTACAGATACAAAACCCACTGATCTATAGAATAAAAAAAAAAGAAAAGAAATGTTATTTTCCTGTAAAGGTATCAGTTCATTTATATTCATTTAACCATCCATCCATCAATTCACTTTCTCACTCCCTGCACATTCTCTCTGCCTCTGGTAAACCTACCCCACCAATATACTTTTCTGGAATATACAATGAAGTTTCCTTAAAAAAAAGAAATGATATGAGATTCAGCTGGAGTAGGTAAAGTGAAGTTTCCCTTCTCCTCTCCCCAGCTCCTCTTTTATGTTCCAGACTTTGACTAAATTAGCAATGTGAAAAAGAAAATGGTCTAGATGGGAAAAAAAATGTCTGTGTATATCTATAAATAATATCTGCAGTATAGGTGTTATAGATGTGTCTGTATGTGTATATATAATATACAGAGAGCAGGGTTTGTGTGCTCAACATGTATGTGCTGCATCCCTGTGCTTGTGTGATACCAACAGTTCATTCTCTGCCTCTAAAATAAAATATACACATATTGTCCAGCTATTTACAGCATTCATATATCCACGGCCCCAGATTTAACCACCCACCCAACCTGCGTATGCTGTAGATATGCACAATATATGTGACACCCGAGCCCATGCAGAGGCTCTGAATTGGAGCAGAACATCTGGATTTAAATATAAAATATTTCCCTGCATTGTCAGCACACGTCCTTTGGGAGGGCTGGGGCACCCACGGTGGTGGATGGTGGGTGCCCATATTTTGGGTGCTCCCTGGAGCAAGCTCTGCCGTGCACAAAGCACAGGGTACGGCTCAGCCCGGCGGCCTCCGACCTCCCAAATCCGAGGGCCACCACGTCTGGGTCTGTTTGCATTTTGGATGATGCCTGGAGCTGAGCTCCAAATTCCCTTGCAGGAGAGTGGCTGGAGAGCAATCCTAAACCTCTCCCCCGACACCTCCAAGTACCACACCAACCCCACCTGGGCGAGCTCTTCCCGTGGCTCTGCCTCGCCGGGCGTGAGGTGGGGACAGAGGTGACTTCCTTCTCCCTGTGCTCTCGGCATGATGGCCCTCACAGGAATGGCTCCGGGGAGGATGAGCCATGCACCCAAAGACAGAGGATGCCAAACCACCCGTCATTTCCCGGACACCCTCGCCGAGGCTGGGAGTGGAGGGATGTGGAAAAACTTCTTTTTCTGCTTTAAATGCAGTGGCAAGAGCTGTGTAAGAAGTTGCTTTTTTCCTTGTTAAAAGCAGGTAAATAGAGAGCCAGCCAGATTTGGAAATGCCTCTATATTTATAGATAAAAATATACGTCTTTATCTCCAGCCAGATATGGACATAGATCCGCACGGAATTTTCCTGGCGGCTGCTGTTAAGGAGCTCCAGCCGGCGCTCGGGGGGTCCTCGCCAGCCTTTTCCAAAACTCCCTGTGCACATAAAGGCACTGGGCAACCCCCCCAGATCAAACAGGCTGGTGGTGGCACTGCAGAGCCCGGCGCCTCGTGGGTGCCTGCCCCGTGCAGAGCCCACGCGCCCGCGCTCCACATCAAAGGCTGGAGTTCCCAGGCTCCGTGTTGGAAGTGACACCTGCAGATGTTCCCCTGCCTCGTGTTTCCAACCCGGACCCGAACAAATACATAATCATATCACATAGCATAATTAATAGTGCTATCACCATGAAGGACTCTTAAAGGGAAGGCTGTTGAAAGAGAGTTCCTGAAGATAATCCTTTTAAAAGGTTTCCTTAAAATGCAACCACTAGCGGGAATCAGGCAGGTTTAGTTCCAACATCTTAATACCTCTGCAGAGCAGAGTTTTAGATCTTGTTCATGTCTTTCCTTTAATAGTGGCTTGACTTTTGATTTGGGACTTGCAGTTTCTGGAGGATCTCGCTGCTGTTGTGGCTCTCAACAGAGAAGGTCCTTGAGGAGGCCCAGCCTGGCTCCCTGCTCCATTGGCCTGGCGGGGGCTCATAACCTCGTTCCTGCTCGAATTCCAGTGTGGTCCTATCCTGTCTGGACTGGTGTCCTGAGCTTGTGTCTAATGACCCATTTGAACAATTTTCAGGGTGCTGCTTAATTTGTTTTTTTTCTCATTCTGGATGACACTCCAGCTCCTGGCCCACAGGGAATGGGGTTCAGCTGCTCCCCAGCTCTTTCCTTAGCGGTGTCTCCTGACTCCTCCACTGTGCTCAGAGAATTCCTGCGTGGCGTTGGTGCCAGGGTTGGTGAGTAAATCGCTTTATTTTGGCTTTCCCAAATGATGTCTCTGTGAAATGAGCACAGCCACACAGTGATCTGCGTGTCCTGGGGATAAATGGGCACCAGTGGGCTCTGCCTGTTGCTCCCCTTGACCCTTCTTCCTCAGCCTCCCGTCCCAGGAGCTTTTCCCATGGTTATTTTGCATCCTCACATTTCTCAGGCTTTGCATGGAGAGGGCAAAGCTTGAGGAACTGGGACCACCCAGCGGAGCAGACCCCTCGTAGGAGACCCTGGAAGCAGCCAGGTCCTGCCTTTTGCTGTCACTGCTCGTCTGGAGCTCCAAGGCGGGATCCAGCCTCCTGGTTTTCAGCAGGAAAAGTTTAGATTTGTGAAAAATGTCATCAGATTGGTGTGGAAATAAGTGAGGGCTTCTCAAGTAAGGGATGATGGACACCTCCTCCCAACAGCAATAATTAAAAATTGAAAACAAAAATGAAATTCAGTTGAATCAGATATTTTTAGTTCTTTGTCTCACAGTTGTGGACAATCCTTCAGACTATCCCAGTGCAAATTTCTCAGTTGGTGGCAGGTTTGGTGTCCGATCTCTCTAACCCCACAAGGCCTCTGGAAAACCAGGGATCTCCATTCCCTGCAGACCAGGCTGTTGTGGTGTGGTGCTGTGTGTAGGGAAAAGCACTTTGAAGGCAACAAGAGGTTTTTGCTGTGCTCTGGCTGTTGTCCCCTGTCTCGGAGGGTGGCACTGCTGCTGTTTGCCCAGCACGGTCAGAGGTGGTGCCACCAGAGCTCAGCCCCTCCCCGCTGAGTGACAATGGCAAAACCTTTCGATTGTCCCAGGAGAGCAGGGTCAGGCCACTGTTGGCTCAAATATTTTCAGCTCTTTTGGCTTTGGAATAAGCGCGTGAGACAGAAAACGCGCTGCTGCCACTCGTCACCAGCGAGGCACCGGGGGTGGCACCGGCACCGTGTGGCCAGCGGGGATGGGGAGGCTGAGGGCAGCCACAGGACACCCACCCAGGTGTCCTGCCACCCCTGAGGCCCCCTGGGTGGCACAGGGGGCGATGCCCATCACTGGTGTTGGTGATGAGCTTGGGTCTTGTATCACCCGTCGGTGACGCGCTCCGTGGCCCCGACCCCATGGGCCAGTGTCCCTTTCCCTGACAAAGCTTTACAAACCAAACCCACTCTGGTTTGAACAATGTCCCTGCTCCCTGCCTGCCCGAGTTTTATTTTTCCTGGTTTATCTTTTGGCTGCCACATCCAGGTTTTCTTCCTTAGCGAGGTGAGAGCCCTCTGATTTAGAGTATTTAATTGCTTCTAATTTCTCCAAATTTCCGTGTAGGCATTTTAATGTTTGCCTCCTTCCTTCCCTGTGAGCTATTAGTGTGAGTCAATCGTTTTTCCTGACATAGACAAGGGTTTTTCCCCTCTCCTTCTACTCCTTCCAGCCCTACTTACATGGGAATTCCCCCAGCAGGCACTGAAAGAAGAAAGGGAATTAGATCTCTATCAGAGCCTTACTTTCACCCAAGATTTCCTTAGATCAGGGAGTTAAACAGAGGCCAACAGAAGCCAAACAAATGCTTTCTCTCCCACCTAGAAATAACCCTCTTGCAGCCAAAAGTATTCCCTCTCCTCCTTTGGAGGCAAACCAGGAGCTGCTGTGATTGTGTGTCCTTCTCTCGGATGTACCAGTGTCAGTCCCCTGTCATGGCTGGATTTCATGGGTTCTCTCTTTGCCCACAGAGTGCCAGGCAAGACAAGAACTACATTTCTAGCAGAGAAAAAAAAAAATAGAAAAATAGAGAAAAAGAAAATTAAATCCCAGTGTTGCTTCGAATCCCTGCCAACTTTCCAGGCCTTCGTAACTCAGCCAAAAATAAGGCCACAAACCCGTTTTTACTCATTTGCAGGTCACCTTGAAGGGTAGATGAGGAGCTCTTTCAATAGCATTTCTTTCAAGGGGATTTCAGTGAGAAAAGTAGCAATGATTGAAATTCCCTGTTTCCTTCCAGATCCTCAGGTTTTCCTGGAGGATATACAAACACCTGGGCGACTCCCCACCGTGGATTTTCGCTCTGTTGAGGTGACTTTGCCTGGCTCGAGGGACTACAGAGGTTTGGCACAAACATGCTTTAACATAATTTTTTAATCACCTCTTGGCCTCCCAGCCCACATATTCCTGTTCAAATAGCAGCAGGGCTGGAGGAGATGCCTGCAGAAAAAAGGGAGAGCATCCGCTTCCTACTCAAATGCAGCTCCTCCGTGAGATCTCCATGACGTCCTGGTGAAAAGCACCTTCCGAGCCGAGCAGACAAACATCAAAAAACATGGAAAGGAGGTGCAAATTAGAATAATGAGGAGAAGAGGTGCCCTGATGCCTTCTCTCTCGGGGACAGGATGATGGGGAGGTGCTTAGAGGCATCAGGATGTTTCTCTCTGCTCCCAGCCTGGGTCAATCCTTCCCCTTCAGTGTGGAGCCGAGTGGGGACAGGGCTCCACAGGTCCCTTCTCATGCTGAGACATTGGGAACAGAAGGCCAAGTTGTCCAGGTGCTTTAGTTTAGTCCAAGTGCTTTTCCCAGCCTCAATTGGTAAGTGATGAGCAAACCTTCCCCTCCACTTGTACCCATGCACATGGACAGACACAGACACACACACACACGTGTGTATATAAATAGATCTCTTTAAATTTAAATAGATTTATGCCCAAGGACAGGAGGGTGGGTATGAGGTCATTACAAAGAAAGAAGGTGTAACACATCCATATGTTCTGTTGTGGGGATTAAATCTATAGCAGGTTGCATGCAGTGCTAATACTCCTATTAATTTCTATTCTTCATTGTTGTTTGCACATTTGTCAGGCTCCGATGAAGGGATAATGAAGCGAGCGGATGTTAACTGCAAATTAATCAGCCCTGTCTTGGAGTGTAACACAGGTTCCTGTTTGCTTCCCCTCTTCACCCAGGAACGATGACACGCTTTCTACATCCCCACCAGGAAAACCTCCTGGATGCTGCAAAGGAGCAGAGAAAGAAAGAAAAAAGAAGAGTGAGAGACACCCTGGCTGAGAAACTTTCAATTCTCCTTGAAACTGTCGAGTTTGAATTGTAAGAAAGCTGAGGAAGCTGAGGTCGTGCTAATTTTGCAAGAGGAGCTTGTTGGAAACGCTCTGTTGGCCATGGGCAGGTTGGACCTTTTGCTGTGTTTAACTCCTGAAGTGTCAGATCCTTTTGATTGTTTATTTTTTCAACTGGGGTGTGTCCCTGCCCATGGCAGGGGATTGGGATGAGATGATCTTTAAGGTCCCTTCCAACCTAAGCCATTCTGTGGTTCCCTGACTCTCTGATTGACTGCTGCTGTGCATGAGGGACAGATTTATTTACAAATATCGGGGTTTTTTAATTACAGATTGTCTTGCTTTACTTTGGAGCTTGGTGTCTGTGAGCCTGGCCTGGCTGTGGTGTCTGGTGTGAGGCAGGAGGTTCCCTTGTGCCGGGATGAATGGCAACAGAGCCGGAGAAACCCCAGTTCCCTGGGTCCCTTGGGAGAGACTGGAGGGGGAACTGAGGCACAGTCAGGGACCACCCCAGGAATGCATCCCCTCATGGATACCCACTCGGGGTACCCTGCCAGCATCCCTTGGGCAAACTCTGGTGCTTTGAGCACCTGCTTTTTGCAGTTTGGACTTGGAGCCAGGCAAACATGGGAATTTCTGCTTGGGTGTTGAGTTTCTGATGAATTGAGTTCGGTTCTATGCAGAGAGGCCAGTGGACTTTAACAACCTGGCCTCATTTTGTGCTTGAGAAAGGAAACAAATGCAGGTTTTGGATTGATCATTAATTGCTCACCCTTGTGACGATCGCTTGGTGTTGGTTCCGGTGCCAGTTTAGGTTTCCTTCTGGAAAACTTCCTTCCCCTTCCCTGTATTGCAGGATGCAGATCTTTGCAGCCAAATCCATCCCTGCTGTGGCAACCTGGGGAGCCTCCAGGTCCCTGCAGCAGCACCAGCACCCAGACCTGATCCTCATTTCTTGGATATTAATGTGCCACCCTGCCCAGCTCCCAGGGTGCTCGGATGGTGGCATCCATAGATCATTTACCTTTCCAGGGAAGGAAATGCTTGGTCAGACCGAAATTACCATCAATAAATTCATGTAGCTGTAGCAGGTCTCCTCCTGCACAGGGCACACACCAGCCCCAATAAATGGGTGTCTGCCTCATAAATACAGAGAACTTTCTGTGCTCCTGAGATGGGCATTTCATGGACAAGTTCGTGCTGCCCAGGGCAGGCAGCACTCCGGGCTCATGTCCAGAATAATTAGGGAATGCTGCAAGATTTAAATGTGTTGCTGTTTATTGGAGAAGAGGCATTGTAGATGATTTGGGCATTCCTTAAAGGGATTTCTCCCAGCCTTTGTCCTTTGCTTTTATCGCCTTCCTCATTCCAGTCCTTGGCACAGTGCTCTCTCTTTTATTGATCAAACACTTGATCAGTTGATCAATTAATCACCTGATTGACCCAGATTTTTTACACATCTGCCCCAACATTTTTTATTTTGTCTTCTCAACCTAGATTTATCACCACTCCTTCCTTTTTGAAATGCAAGGTTTTGACAACAAAGTGTTCCCTGGTCATTGTCCTTCCTCACATCTCCTGGGATATTGCGTCTCCTGTGACCTCCGTGCTTTATTTGGAGGCACTGGGTGACAGCTTTCTGTAAAGCTTCCCTGGAAAAGCAGCCAAACCTCACAGTCTACCCTGTGTTTGGGTCAGAAAATCTCTGTTCAGGCTCCATCCTCTGCACTTGGCTTATTGGGATTAAAACCAGAACTTTCTCATTGTCTTTTCCCCCATTTTTCTTCCCTTCTTCCTTATGTCTTTCCCCTCCTGATGAGTGCAGAGAATGCATTTTCTCACAAATGCTTAACTCCATGGCTTTCGAAAGGGACGGATTTCATTCCTCACCCATCATCTCCACTCGGGGCTCTCCAAGCTGAAACATCTCCATTCGTTTTGTGGGCCACAGGAAAAACAAAGCGGTGGAGAGGGATGTAAGTATCCTGGAATTCACCTCTCTGGTGGCACAGTGTTGATCCGTGGCCACTTCTGGGGCTCTTGCATAATGCTTTAAGCCTCGTGTTTCTTTTGTTTCGTGCCCAGCCCAAGAATTCAGTTTTTAATGAGAAATCCCAGAAGTGTCTGTGAAGGATCCGGGCTCCCGTGCGTCACCGGCGCGGTGCAGACGTGGGAGCTCGCACTCGCTCCTGTGGTCTCGCGGTCTCCATCTCCTGGGATTAATGAGGGTCCAGTGTAGTCCTTGCCTTCTCCTCTTGCAGAAGCGTGCAGTGGAGCTCAGAACTGCCTCTGCCTCTTCAGGCATCTTCTCCATGGTGTCACATGCATGTGGCTGCTGCCTGGAGAGCCTTGGAGAAGCGGGAGAAAGGCTCTCAGCGGCTTAGGCAAGGATCTGGTTTCCTTTCCTTGCTGTACCCATGGCGGGAGGAGCAGCACGCTTTGGGTGTAGCTTACCCTGCCTAAAGTCTCGAGAAAGTCACGTGTTAAACCTGACTCCAGCTCTTTGTCCTCTAGGATTCAGCCCTACCTGGCTGATTGTCTTACACAGGTCCACACATCCTTGTGGTCTTTCAAGAGCTTGCCCAGAGAAGCTGTGGCTGCCCCTGGATCCCTGGAAGTGTCCAAAGCCAGGTTGGATGGGGCTTGGAGCAACCTGGGCTAGTGGAAGGTGTCCCTGCCCATGGCAGGGGGTGGAATGAGATGGTCATTAAGGTCCCTCCCACCCCAAACCGCCCCTTGATCCAAACAGCAGAGACCTGTCTCTCCTTCCACGCCAGGGCTGGGATTTAAATGTGGTGATCAGATCTGTGCAAACTTCATTGGCGTTTAGGACCCTAAATCACACAGACTTGTCTAAAAATAAAATACAGGCTCTAAAACGTCTCCAAGCGGTTTAGTTCATTTTTGTGGCAAGATGTGAGATATTTCTAAATGGAATCAGGAATGAAGGAAGCAGCCGGGCACGTTTTAATTCTAATTTTTCCTATATATCAAGCGTTAAATTAACAAGTGAGGGAGAACCCTCCTGAAGAGCTATCTGCGGTTTAGACAGGCATATCAGGATAAAATTACTCTGGGCTTGCCCGTGGTTTGTCTGGATCCTCCTGGAGCTGCACCAGTAAAGAGCATAATTGTGCTGCTCTTTGAGGCTTCGGGTTTGGCGCTGCGGATCCTCCCCTCTGACTATGCCTGGGTTCCCTGCTGGCGTTAGGGAACTATTCCCTGGAGATGGTTTTCACCCAGGCAAGGGACAGAGATCCTCAGATGGTGAAAAAAGGGTGAAGGACTCAGGAGAGAGACTTTTATTTGTAATCGTGAGGGTGGTTGGCTAAAATAACGGAATTAGAGGATCACAGAATGGTTTGGGTTGGAAGGGACCTTACAGCCCATCCAGTTCCACCCCCTGCCTTGGCAGGGACACCTTCCACTGTCCCAGGTTGCTCCAAGCCCGTCCAACCTGGCCTTGGGCACTTCCAGGGATGGGGCATCCACAGCTTCTCTGGGCATCCTGTGCTAGGGCCTCCCCACCCTCACAGGGAAGAACTTCTTCTGTTTCTCTGACCCAAATTTCCCCTCTTTCAGTTTGATCCCTCACCCTGTGACTCCAGTTCCTGATGAAGAATCCCTCTCCAGCCTCCTTGTAGCCCCTTCAGATGCTGGAAGGTGCTCTGAGGTCTCCACGCTTTCTCCTCTCCTGGCTGAACAGCCCCAGCGTTTGTTGTTTGATGGAGAGAGTGTTTTGGTAGGGAAGTCTGATCTTCCCAGGAAATATTTGGCAGTCAGAGGGATGGTTTCTGCTTCTGAATGATCCATGCAACACACAAATGATTATAGTATCGTCTTACAGATTTAACTTTTCATGTCTATAGTGAGAATGAGAATTGCTGTCGCTGCCCTCAACTTGAAGTAATTCAGTTTAAAATCAGAATGCTCTTCAACATCTTTTATTTGCTGCATGGTCTTTGATTTGCTTTAGTGAGAAGGGGCATTGAGGTTTTTGGAGTCATTAACACCAACATAGGCACAGCTGGCCTGGACCACCGACGTGCACCTCAAATTCTCCTGGCCCTGAGTAAATAGTTGGGATTGACTTTCTCTGAAGCTCAGTTATGAAATGCTTCAGTGCACTGAACATGATTCTTTTTTTCTCACTCCAAGTCCCAAGAGGACTGACTCCAGGTATCCCCACTCCATGAAATATTGTCTCTGCAGCCAGGGAAAGCAATCTCTTGAGTATGAACCTTGAAGCAGAGGAACGGGTGATTTCTCAGCAGCCTTTTGATATTGTCACACCTTCAACCTTTTGGGGATTTATGGACTTTGCCAATACATGGGACTGACTCTGGGCACTAAGTGCCTAATTTTCTCCAAATTTACAATTATTCCCTTTCCACTTTTTGTGTCCTACGGCTTTGGGAGCAGTATCATTGTTCCCATTTCACGTATGGGAGAGTTGTGTCACACAGAGACTCCTGGGACGTGTTCCCAAGTCTACTCTGTGTTGTGACTTCATCCGGCAGCACCAGTTTGGTGAGGAACGTGTGTCCCGATGGTTTTGTGTGCTGATGTTAAACCTTTTACTTGCCCTTGGTTTTAAGGTCTGGCTCCCTCAGGCTGAGTGTTTCCAGAGATGACCCTTTTTCCCCTGTAGAGCAGAAGTGGGAAGAAGCAGGAGGAAGCTCCGTCTTTTTCAAGTCAGTGTATTTGGCCACAGCGATGGACCCTGAGATTGTCCGTGTCCTTCCAGGAGTATTTCCAGGTGTCATTTACTGTAGTAAAATCCTGGCTCACTCTTTAGGAGGTTTCAGCTCGTTTAACGTCCCCACAGAACTCTGAGTGGCCACATGGACCTGGGGCTCAGGAGATCTCTCTCTTTCCAGCCCACCAGACCCTCCTTGACTTCATTTGCTCTTTGCTCACAATTGCTTATGACTGAAAACCTCATATGGGGAAAATGTGACATTTTCACGTGGGGAAAACCAGCCAGATTTTAATGAAAAATCTCGATTTCCAATTTCCATCAGTTTTAAAGAAGCAGCACTGCCTGTTCTTTATGGAAGTGTGTCGGGGCTGCCAGCTGTGCTCCCTTAGGGAAGCTCCAGGTTTAAGGGGGAAGGAGCACCATAAACCCCACCTGCCCCAACCCCGTAACATCTGCTAGATCAATTAAAAGATGAAACTAAAAACTAATCCAGGAAGGGGTGTGAGGGCACAGTTCTGCAGAAGGCAACGTTTGCATTCCAGAGGTTATTTTCCAACCTATTCCTGCAAACCCCAACCTACTGGAGGGTATCCTACCAGTCCTTGTGTTCCTTTGTCTCCCCAGTAGACTTGCACATACTCCAGAGGCAGCAGCAGTGGGAGGTTTAGATTCCCTATCCCACTTTTTCCTGGCTATAAAGTTGACCCCTGACACACATTAGGCTACAACAGCCCTGCATCTGCTGCAACGTTGGGAAACAGCAGCAGGAATTACAGCGCTCCTGCTGAGGATGTTACGGATTCTGATCCGGGCTGCCAAAAAATTCCTGCCACGTTTCCCTCCCTGCTGCTGCCACTGCAGACACTGAATTTTGCCCTGGCACCATCACTGACTGCCTCCATACCAACCTCGTGGACACTTTTATGGCTGGCATTAAGAATGTATTTTTCATCTCTTCCATGTTTTCCCGTGTCCTTGAGGCACCAGGAGACAACAGAGCTGAAGAGCCCCTAAAAGAGCCACAGAAGCATGAGGCAAACAGCCTTCTCTGGCTGCCTTTGGGAATGCTCAGGTCTCAGGTGGATTCGTGTCCTCAGGGAGGTTCTGGCTTAGGGGAAGAGTGGGAGATGCTTGGTTGGATGTCTTGGGAGCTGCTGGGGAGCCGGTTCCTTGTTGCTGCACACTGACCTCTTGGTTTGTCCAAGCTGCTTTACACCAGCGACAGAGAAGTATAACCCATGGAATTGCTATTTTTTTTTCCCCACCTCTCATGTTTGCAGTCTCCCAGAGCTCCCATTTGGACTCCAGAGTCCCACTGAGACCATGACAGAAATGTTTCAAGTGCTGTTCTAAAGCTGGGTTTAGCAGCATAAATGCTCTTTAATGCACAGCATTACAAAGAGCGTGTCCCTTTCTCTCCCTTATGGAATAGCTGTCCAGAGGGACGGAATTCCAGCTCCCACCTCACCACACCGTTATTGCCAGGCGTGCTTGGTACATTATTTAGGTAATTTGGCACATGCCATATGGGAACCACCAGGACAGGACAAGTGGTGTCATCCCCAACAGGCTCAGGGATCCCACCACTCCATCTGGAGGGTGACAGAGCCTTGGAGGGGCATTCAGGGAGTGATGGGCAGTGTTGGCACCCAAGGGGACCATCAGGAGGTTCCCACATGGAAAAGTCCAGCAGGACACATGCAGGGAGTCCCTGGGGGTGGCTGGTCTTGTGGTGGCTCCTGGTCACTGCTGGAGGGTGCTTGCTGAGGGCACCCACACTTCTGGCTCTGACACAGGCTGCCCAGAGAAGCTGTGGCTGCCTCATCCCTGGAAGTGTTGGATGGGGCTTGGAGCAGCCTGGTCCAGTGGAAGGTGTCCTTGCCCATGGCAGGGGGTGGAACTGGATGACCTTTAAGGTCCCTTCCAACCCAAGCCATCCTGAGATTCTGTGGGCTCACAGATACAAATGGAGGTGTTGGCCAGGGCTGGTGATGCTGGTAAGAGTCAAGGAAACACCACGAAAGCAGCATCCCCAGACTGGTCTGATTCCTACAGCCTTTGGCTGTCCCAGCACAGGACTCCAGAGGGGAAGGAAGCTCAGCTGAAGGCGCTCTGTGACAGCCTCAGAGGGAATCTGGTCTGATGGACCTCTTGAACTGCTGCATCTCCTGCTCTCAGAGGGCACTGGGAGCACTTGTGAAATCAGAAGAGCTTGCAGAGCCTGTGGTGCTCTGTGTGAGGTGAGGGGTTCATTCCCACTGCTCCAGGAAACTCATCTAGGGAAGATTTCCCGCACTATTGTAAGAGTCATAATGTGGTCTTAAAACAAACCCGATGACTGTGCCTCTGCAGGAAGCACAGGTGAGGAAGCCCGAGTTCCACGAGCAGAGTGAGGGCTCTGACCCACCTTCATTAGTGCTGCTGTCTGTGTGAGGTGAGTAATTGCAGCTCCTGCTGTGCTGAGGAGCCTCCTGGAGAGGTTCAATTAGGAGGCAGCAGCTGACGAGCTGCAGCGTGGGGACCTCGGGGAACCTTTCCCAGATAAGGCACAAGAGCCAGTCCTTGTACCACACTTGTCACTGGCTGGTGTCAAAGCACTCTGTGAAGTGCTGCTGCCCTTGCACAGATGAGCAAAAAGGCTTCCCAAGGCTGCCTGGAGGGCCAGAGGTGGAGAGGGGTTTTGTGTCCTGGAGCAGGATCCCAGGCCTCTGTGTTTGCACAGGGAGACATGTACAAGTCCTGGCTGGACAACAGAAAAGCACCCCAGGCCCTTGCAGCCCAAAAGGCAGAGGTAAATAAGACGTGGGAATAACCTCCTGGAGGGATTCCAACCACCCCTGTTGTCTCTGGGGAGACTGACAGTACCTCCATCAATTCTCTTGGAAGCTGTCCACCCCTCTGCCTTTACTCCATCAGTTCTCTGGGAAAATCTCCATCTCCCTCTTGTCTTTTGCTTCTTCTACTGCAGTGAGGGGCTGCAGTTGCTTCCAGCACAGGACCTCCAAGTAGGCATGGCTGCTCTGCTTCCCTGGTGGGTTTCAGCAGCCCTTTCCAGCTCCTGGTCCTCTACCCTTCCAGAGGTGTTGGAAGCTCTGCTGCTGTCTCCTATCAGAGCCAGTGCCTCTCAGGGGGTTCCCTTGGGGTCCTGGCTCTCTCACAAACCAGAAGAGGTGGCTCATGGCAAATGGACTTCATCCTTTCTGCCAAGGCCAGCAGTTTCTGGGTGTTGGTAGCCCGAGGCTGCCTTGTCCAGGAGGAAATTGTCTTCTGCACTCAGGAGCTGCGAGATATAAACCTCAAAGGTGCCCATGAGCTAAAAGAGCAGGAACTGTGGTTCAGTGTAAACAACCCCTGCTGACTGCTGTTCTGTATCTGCCTGTGCCACTGCTTTACAATGTCTGTGCTTTTCTGTCTCCAGTGTGTTGCTGCAGAGGTTCCAGTTTGCCTTGAAGTTCAGAGCAAAGGAATTTCAAAAGCTGTGCCAGGGAAAGCTCCTGTGAACTCCTGGCGAGGAGGTCAGAGAGGACACAGGAGATTCTGGATGTCACAAGAGCAGCAGAGAAGCAAAATGTCACCTCAGGGTGTCTGTGGCTGTGTCCCTCTGAAGTGACAATCCTGATCCTGTGTCTGCCACCAAACTCCACCAGCCTGGGCATCCAGTGACCAAGAGCTGCTGCAGCACCAGAGGCAGCCAAAGCCCCGCAGGGGTGTTGGGAGAGGATGGTGATGGGGAGGTTTCTGCCTGGTGGGAGGCAGGACAGTGATTTCATAGCTTTTTTGGGCTCTGTGGTGTCTTGTAATGAGAAGATGCTCAGAAGTCTTGCCTGCTCTCTCAGCTTGCAGCGTGGGGGGATGGAGGCTAAGGAAAGCTGATGGGAAAATGTTTACAAGCCTAACTACTGAGTGAGGCCTCTCTAATGGAGGATTTAATCTGCAGGACATTGTTATCTCTGCTAGGTTTTCTGTATCTTAGGTACTCAATAAATGATTGCTAAAGTAATTCAGCATTCTCCTCTCAATCAGAAAACACAGCCCCGTGTCAGGTACCCAATCACGCTCTCGTTCAGCAAACAGAACCCAGGCAGGGCAGGCCCACGGGTGAGGAAACTCTGAAAATAGGCCTTGAAATGCAGGCTTGGAGCTTGGAAAGGTGATGGAAACACTCTGTGGCCAGAGCTTGTAGGAATGAGGTAAGGAAGAGCTACAGGAAGCCATCCACAGGGAAATTACATCAGAACCGCTTACGGGATGGCAGCCAGGTGTTGCAGTGCTCAGCTATGCCATGAAACATTTCCCTGACTCTCCACTGCTGAAAAAACCCTGGTTTTCTGTCTCTCCATGCCCCAGGGCACTTCCTTGTTTCCTGCATTCTCCCTGGAAGCCTGTGAAGCACCAATATTCGCTGAGGTGTTTTCCTTCAGTGCTGACACTCAGTACCCTCCACCAAGGCACGCTGGTTTTCCATTGTCTCCATCCCTCTCTTGGTCCCCTTCCTGGGATGGACCCCCTGGATCCTCTCCCTCCAGCCCTGCGTGTCTCTCCTCTGTGCTGCATTCCCAGTTCTTCCAGCCTGGAATTCCAGCCTGGAATTCCCTCTCCGGTGGGTGCAGCCCCATGTTGTGATGCCCCCCCTGAAAGATTTTTCCAGCCTCGTTGTATCTCAGATGGGTGAGTTTGAGCACTGGAACTGGAGGTCCCAGGATGAGCTGCCGCCGTGGTCCCCCGGGATCCGACTGCAGCTTTGTCCCCTGGTCCCTGTGGGATGTAATTCCTCCCCGTGTACGGAGCACTTCCCTTCTGCCTCCTCAGACCCGGGTCAGCTTTAATACAGTCTGTGAGAAAGGCTTAAAACAGCAAGGTTTGAGATTGAATTATGGTCTAATCTGCCACTAATAGAACCTGACCAGCTCCATTATTCACTGTCAAATCACTGCATTTGCTATTAAAACACAGTGTGAACTTCCCTAATTTCTGTCGGGTTAGGACCATATCCATCATCCTCGCCTGAACCGACACCAGGGTAGTGCAGATAACACAGACAAATTTAATGTGGTTAATTCACCTTAGGAAGCTTGCTCCAGTAGTGCTGGGGAGGGAGGGGCTGGGCAGTCCTAGGAGGAAAAGGATGGATGAGAGCAAGCTGCAGTTTGACATTGCAGGGGGTAATGAAATTGCACAGGGCCTCTTTAGGATGGGAAGGTCTGAGTGGCCCTGGCGCTCTGACAGCCTGACCTAAAACTGTGCTCAGAGGGGAGGGACAGAGGAGGGACCAGTCCTGTGTTCTGGGGCAGGAGAAGGGAGCAGAGACCGTAACCACAGTCCCCAGATGTGCAGTTACACCACCCTTGCTGAAACTTAAGGTTGCAGCCTCTTTTTTGTGGGCTGTGGGCAGGATAGAAACCAGCTCGTGCTTTTTCCCGAGTGATGCCATCCCTGGGGAGGCAGACATGGAATCAAACTCTTTGGTTTGCTCCCTGGTTGGCATCAACCCTCCACATGGAGGGCAAATACTCCTTCAGAGAAAATGGAACTGCTTGTTTGCAGCATCCTAAATTGACCCAGGAAGTCCCCAGCAGATACCTGGAGAGTCAAACAAAGGCTGCCTGGCCTGGTTCAGCTGTGACTCATACCAGGATTTTGGCTCTTATTTGCAGAGGTGGAAAGCAAGTCCATTAATTTGGTGGGCCAGCAAAAAACCTTTGGCAGAAATTCTGTGTTTATGTGCTATCTCTCCCTTTTCTGTCGTCTATGCCCGTGCTAATTCTAGAAATAAAGAATTATGACGGTAAGTCCCTGCCATGTTGACCAAAGAAAAGGGAACTAGAGACAGATGAAACCATTATAAGCATTTTCAAGGGTAAACAGATTCTGATGGCAATGGGGATTAGAAGAATTCATTAAACAAAGAGTAGGACTTGTTATTACCAGGTCTAATGAGTTGACACTGGTGAAGAGGGACTTGTCACCACAGAAATGACAAATATCAGGAAGGAAAGATAAACAGTTCCAGCTGGATGGTGAAGACTTTATCTGGCTGCTCTCTCCTGGCTGGAATGAGTCCAAGCAGCAGGAGGAGTTTGTGTTTCACCCATCTTTACCTTCAGCACAGCTCCTGTGTTGCAAGGACCAAGGCTTTGGGGCCTCAACATGCCTTCAGCAGCTGGTGGATGAATTTCTAGCGCTCAACAGCGACATCGGTGTATGAGCACATGAGTGCTGCTCCTTCCAAAGGGGAATAACTCAGGAATGCTGAGGGCTGTCTGGGTAAGCCCAGTGCTGTAGATCCTTCTCAGCTGGTAAAGCTTCCCATACCTTTATTAGACCTTGTCCATGAGGATCCGGCCCTGAAAAAGCTTTATCCCTCCTCCTATTGGTGTTCAGGATGTACCCACCTGTCACGACAAGCTCTGTCCCTTGACCTCCCAAGGCTTCTGTCTGGGCCAAGAATTCATGGACAAGGAGAAGAAACACTTTGGCTTTTATCAAGACCAGCTTCTTCCACGTCCATGGTCCTTCCAGAGCTGCCATTTACACATCCACCAGCTGGGTATGAGGAGGCAGCTGCTCAGGAATTCATGTCATCCACATCCCGGGTCAGCACTCACATCCTGCTTCCATGGCCCTCTAAACACCCGCCAGAGGATTTGGGAGGGTTGTGTACACAAGCACCAGGCTTGCACACACAGATGGGCTTCATGGATGCTTCCCAAGGGACAGGTGAGGAATGGAGCAGAGAGGAGAGGCCGAGAGGCTGTGGGATCACTCCTGACCACCATCTCTGAAGGAGCTCTGTAAAGGTATAAAAAACCCAGGGTGCCACAGGGTTAGAGGTCTCACAGGGTTAAAGATGCTGTCACAGATGTGTCCCCACGGTACTTAAGAACATGCCAGGAGCTTCTGAGTCTCTTGGGACAGGAAGCAGCACGTGTCAGCCCCCAAGTGTGTGTGTGCAGCTCAGTCAACAGGGGATCACACACAATTGCACTGGGAAAGGGCCTTCCTGAAATGCTGGGAAAGGCACTGCTTGTCCTGTCAGAGCCAGGGCAGAGCATCTGCTTAGAGAGGGATCTCCTGCCCACCCTGAGGAAAGCCCAGGCCACCAGGGCCTGAAGGGCTACAGGGAAAAGCTGCTGTGGTGGGGACATCCATGCTCAGGTGTGCAGCTTCCAATCCCACAGGCACACACCTGAGGCTGCCTGAAGGGAAAACTGTGGAGAAAGGGATAGCACAGGGTCTCTCTGCCCTTATTCCATGCTCATCTGCGAAATGGTGACGCTGAAGTCGGACAAGCAGAGATTTGTGATGCTTCCTAAAGTCAACCCTGACACCTCCTCCTGAGCACTTGTGCTGGGTTTGCTCAGGCATGGCCTCTGCAATTACTGGGATAGGGAAGGCAGCCAAACCCCACACTCCTGTGCCAGAGCCTCGGGACTCTAAAATTGTGATGGCTTGGCATGAACAGACCTGACACTGCTGTGCCAGTGCCCAGTACAGAGCCACAGGGGCAGTGTGGGGCCACTAGAGGGGCACTCTATCCATGGTTCCTTCCCCCTCTTCAGGAGAGCAAGGAAGGTGAAAATCACCCCCATCCAATTTGTCAGCCCAAAGGCTGATCCTGGTGGCATGGGATGATCTGTGCCACGATATATGAGGCAATTCCAGTGGAACAGGAGCTCCAAAGAAAGCTTTCTCCTTCTCCAGTGTTTCCAGCCTTCACTCACTTTGCCTCTTCTGGGTTGTCCTCTCCCAGGGTTGACTTTTTGCTCTCCCAGGTCTTCCATTGCAAGCACTTCGGTGTGGACAGGGGAATGAGTTCTTGCCAGGGGCTAAGGCAATATTCCTTGGTGAGGCGTCTTGGCCAGGGAAAAGAAAGGACTGAGGTCAACATGGAATTATAGAATCATAAAATAGCCTGGGTTGGAAGGACCTTAAAGCTCATCCAGCTCATCCCTGCCATGGGCAGGGACACCTTCCACTAGCCCAGGTTGCTCAGAGCTCATCCTGCGCTTGGATCTGTGTGAGGGAATCTGTTTGGATCCGTTTGGAAGGAACTAACCAACTTCCTCCTGGATTGTGCTCGTGGACAGAGCTCGGGGAGGATCCCTTCCCCTCCCGCGGCACCATCCGTGCGCGTTGGTGAGACCCACTGGATACACCTCGGGTTTGTTGCTGTGGGTAATTTGGATGACAGATTTACATTTGCACACGTGAGGTGAGCAGTGCCCATTGTCTTTGCCTCCCCCCGTGTCCATCTCAGTTAGAAGGTACCTTCCAAGAGGGTTTTGTGAGGCAGCCGCGGAGCCGCGTGCGGGACGGGAGCGCTGCGGTGCCTGCGCTGCTCAATTATTCATTCCCTATTTCTGCATATACAAAAGGTTAATCCAGGAGGCGCCTGCCACACAAGGAAAGCAGCTCTTTAGAGACAGCTCCATATTATTATTATTTTTTTTTCCTAGTGGCTTTTCAAGCATTATCTCTCCTCTGTTTCTTCTTGTGCAGGGGGCGTGGGGGAGGGAGCATGGAGGATAATGAAGAGCTTCCTCTTCCCTGGCAGACAGCTTGAGGAGAAAGTTGATGTGGTTGGTGTGGGCAGGATGGACGATGAGTCATTACAGTTTTGGAGTTTGAGTCCTCCACCTCTCTATTTATCACCTTCACCAAGCTTTCCATACTGGGGATAAATGCTGGAACCTCTGCCGCCCTCTTGTCCCATTCCCACAAACGCGCCCATGTTTAGAGATGCTGAGTAGATCTGCTGGGTTAGTAATAATAAAGATGTCAGGCACTCAGTCCTTTGAGCAAACTCTGCCCTGTGCCCTCCAGCTCACAGTGTGGGGCTTCAGGGTGGCCTCATCCCTCGGCATTCCATGAAATAGTGCTTCCCAAGGATACGGAGGAAGAAACTTCTGCTTTTGCAGTGAGACCAGGCAACAAAGCAAGCATGGCACGGCCAGTGCTGCACCAGCCTGGGAGGGAAGGCTCCAGGGCTATGTTCTCAGCAAACATTGTCATGGAAAGCACATCCTCCCATCAGAGCAGCTTGTGAGGGAGGCTTGCAGAGCTCCACATACTCCTCCTTTCCTCAAAATACATGCTTTTCCTTGGCATCCAGAGGCTCCGCCCTGCTTCTGTTGGAGAACTCTAATGGGAGCTCTGGAGAAGTCCCAGTGGCCTCCTCATGGCCTTGCTCTGCTATGTTTTCGTGCCTGGGACTCAGGACAAGTTCCATGTGCTGCTCTGAGCTGCCAGGACCTGCAGCTGAGTTGAGACCTGGTGGGCAACCAGAGCCAGGAAGAGCTTGTGCCTCACCCTGGGCTACCCTGGGGGTCATGGGGAACCGAAGGGACGCAGCCAGGCAGGTGTGACCTCAGCCACCCACAGCCACATCTTCCCTGGTGACCACTGCAGACAACTAGGTGACCGTCAGCTTTTCCATTATTCATCCTGTTGGGCTGGTCTCATTCCTGGAGCTCTTGGAAAGGTCAGCTCTGTATTAAGGTGCTGAATGGGAAGGTGCCATGGGCTGGAAATTGAGCTTGTCACACCAGAGTGACTCTCATGGATGGCGTTTGATTTGCCATTAATATTAATTGTAGCTTTTGAGGGACACTCACAAAGATTTGCCACACGGTAACTCTCTCCAGCAATGTTTGCCTTTGGAAAAACAGAAATACTGTCCAGAAGCTGTTCTGAAAGGGCTGAACTTCCTCCTGCAATGGGGCACAGAGGTGAACAAAGAGGTGTCCAGAAGACCCAAGTGAAATGGAGCCTGTGGGACATGCTGCCCTCAATTCCCGTGCCATCCCACAGCCCCCGGGATGAGAGGGAAAAGCAGGAATCTCCTGAAACCCATCAGGATTATCAGGCAGATGTGTGGGCACACAGGCAGCAGCTGGATTTCCTGCTGTGCAGAAAGACACCCTGGTCACTCAGGATATCCAATATGAAGTCACAGCACTGGGTCTTCTCCTGCCACAGCTGACCAGGCCACACAAAAATCACCTTGCTGAGAGTTTTCCTCTGTTCCCAAAGAACCCAATCACCTTTGTGTGGGTCTGAGCCTTCCACGGCGCATTTCTGCCTACCCAGCAAGAGGTGACTTCGTGTCCAGGGGCCACATCCACCTCCTTTTCAACAATGAGGTGGTGCTGACCACAAAACAGGGAGTGGATTTATAACCTCTGTGGGTTGGCTGGTGAGAAGAGAGTCTGGTGTTTCCAGGTGAATTGCACCACGGAAGGACACATTTCTTTGCCTGCTGTTGTTGCAAAGTAAGATTGGCTGACAATGGCTGGCTGGGCTTTTCCACACTTCTCTGAAGAGCTGCAACAGCTTCAGCTCCACACTCCCAGACTGTGTTTTCTGGAGAGCACAAACCATCCCGTGGTGGAGCCAGTACCCCTGCTGCTCAGGGAAGACTTGCAGATGATATGGTTGGATGGCTACAGGTGGTGAAAGGGGTCAGCACTTCTGAGTCATTTGGCTGACCAGAAATACTTGCAAACTTTCACTGCTATTTCTAAAAAAGTCTGGGAGGAAACACCCAGGAAGAGTAAATGCTTCCTTTTGGTCTTTCTGAATGAAAAGTTTCCTGTTTACATTGCAAACACTGAGTGAGGAGCAAGTGAAACTTAAAATAAATTACCAACAACAGGGAAGAAAACCTGACTGTGCTAATGGGAAAGTTTGACCCAAGCTGTGGGGTAAGCAGGAATCCTTTCTCTAGGAATACAGAATGTTTCCAATTTGGAGCTGGCCAAAGAAAACCCCAGTTAAACAAAAAAGAAGCGGAGATCCCGGGAGTCAGCTGCGATGGAGGTGATATCCCAGCCAGCTTAGGTTGTGTTAGCTAAGAAAGGCAGTTCAAGGAAGACTTTTCCATCTGGTTTAGGGACTTTGAGGACTTCAGGACTTCAAAGCATGCCTGGAGGGGACTATTTGTTTTGTCATTGTCCCAGACAAGAGTCTGGTGCTTGGGTGAACGTTGTTTTAACAAAGCTTTTAATCTCCAGGGATGGAATCGATGCAACCAAGGCAGCTGCTGGAAAGATGTGCAGGGTCCAGGGGCTACAGACCTTGATTTGGGGCTAGTAACAAATCCCATCATCCCAATCCCAAGTTATTTCTTTGTGTTTTGAGACCTGTCCATCTCTGTCATCATTTGTTTAAAGGAAGGTGGGGGGCCCTTTTCTAAACTGTGCAATATTATTGGGATGTTGGGATTGCATTTTCCTGGGCAGAGAACCAAAATTTGAATCTATGTGGGTTTGACGGTGAAAGCAGTGAAATGTTCCTGACCGAGGCTGCAACTGAATTTATATATGGCCTGTGGGCTGGAGGGGTCCTTAGATGCCACGTGAAACCTGGAAAACCACCTTCAGGAACACCTGAAACTTCACTGGGCACCAGAGAAGGTGGACCATGGACTTCTCCAGATCTCTGGTGCTCCCCACTCCAAGAACCAGAGCTGGCCAGGGAGGAGGACTCCAGGCAGCTTCTTGTGGCCATTTGGCCAAACCTGAACACTCAGGGGGATGAAGCTGAGGGAGGAACACTGATTTCTGCTCTGAGACTCAACCAGTGGTGGCCTAAAGGCTGAGCATTTCCTAATTATGAAACTGGAGATGCTAATTACAGTGGGTGTTAATTCGCACCCATTTAATTCCTGGTGTGAAGGAGGGCTTGATATTTTCGTGAAATTCAAGTTGAGCTTTTTTTTTTACTCCAAATGCAGTGGACAGTTGTCCCACCATCCCATAAAAGCTGTTGCACAATGGATGGACAATCAGGAAAAATGCCATGGAAGAACTAACGCAAGAACAGATGGAGAATCAATGAAATCTGAGCATTTCCAATAATCAAAGACAACAGTTTTCACACAGAGGGTGTTGAAGAAAGGAAATCCTTTGCACAGGGAGCTCCTGAGGCCAAGAACGGAGCAGGATCTGTGAGATGATCCCACACTCCCATGCACACCAGGGACCCAAAGGTGAGCGCAAATTCATGGTCATGTCCTGACCTCTAATTATTGGGTACCTTAAATATCCCACCAAGGATCAGGGTCTGGAGAGGAAGGAAGTCTTTCATTGCCTGCAACAGCTGGTCTTTGGACACTTTAGAGTGCTGTATTCAGAGGCAAAGTGGTGATTGGTGCTTGAACAGCACTTTTCCAGTCCAGCTGGATTTGCCTGGTCAGTGCACTTGGCTGGGAGCAAAGGAAGAATTGCTGCATGTTCCAGTGAGACAAAGACCCCATGGAGACCACACTAAACTCCTCCCAGGCACTTTAGAGCCTTACAAACCCCTGAGTTTAATTAAGAGACGAGCATTCCTCTCCAAGCATGTGCAAGAGGGAGGGATCCTCATTTTCATGCTCCTCCAAGCTGTGTATGAAGCACATATGGATCCTCCTCCAAGGAGACCTAAACAGGACAACACCACCGGGACCCACGGCAGGTCCCAGCCCTGTCCTCTCCCCAGCACTCACACACTCCCACACATCTGAGTGCAGGATTTTCTGGAGGCATTCCGTTCCTCTGGGTTTATCTGGGAGCAGGCTGCTCTGGTTAAAATAACACTGTGCAGCAGAACAGAAAATAAGATGTCACGGCGAACTAAACATCTTCACTTTCCCAACATACTAAAAAGCTCTGGGGTGAGCAGGGATGGGCGAGTGGCAAAGGGACCAGGTGGCCCTGCCCGGCCCCTGGATGGGTGGCTTGGGCTGGCCATGCATTTCTATCCTGCCATCATTCCCAGGGAAGAGCTGGGGAGATGGACACAGCCCAAGCCTATCTCCTAGGACATCTTTAATTTTTGCCACTAAAGAATACATTTCATTTGCAGTAACATCTTATTTTCTGTTCCACTGCACAATTTTATTCTAAGCAAGGTGGTTTTCTCCTGGATAAACTCTGAAGAACTCCCCAGCTCTCCTCTCAGTAAGAAGAGCTTTGGAAACCCTGCTTTTATTTATTGGTTCATTTTTATTTCCTGTTCTTTTTCTGCCGTGTTTAGTATGACTGAGTGACCAATTCAATAAAAAATGGAAAACTTGTGTGGGTTGTGTAATAAAGCAGAGCAGGTTACTGAGGGGGCTGTATTATACTCGCAATATTCTTTACAAAACCCAGATTTGAAATGGAGATATGCTGAATGAGATGGGGCACTGATACTTCATTTCAGTTCTTATTATTGCTGTGAATAGGAACAGTCACCAGTACACATCTCCCGAGACACCCACGGGGAATATGCTCTTGGGAACAGCCCTGGTGCTCTCTGGAAATACGAACCAGACCTGGAATTGCTCCTCTCCAACCCTGGGAGATGAGACTGGAAGGTCTTTGGGGCAGGAACTGACATTTGCACTATGCATTGTGCAGGGCTTGGTGTGAGGGCAGAGTTCCTTTTGCTCTGGGCTGAGAGTAACACCTGCAGAATTCTTACAGAATCCTGGAATTATTTAGGTTAAAAAAGACCTTTCAGATCCCTGAGTCCCAGCAATTTCAAGCCACCACTAACCCATGTCCCCAAGTGCCACATCCACCTGCTCTAAATCCCTCCAGAGACGGGGACTCCACCACATCCCTGGGCAGCCCGTTCCAATTCTTGACAATATTCCTTCCAAGGAATTTCTCCCTTCCCACTGCCAGGGAAACCCTGCAATGATCAGAGAGAATTCTTTCCCAATAAATACGACTTTCCTGCCTGTTTGCATGGCACATGTTCATCTCTGCTTTGCTGTCAAACCCATCCCAACTCAGGACTTCTCCAACACTGACATCTTCCCATCACTGACAACTTTCCACAGGGAATATTTGCTTTATTCCCCCTCTGCTGCATATATTGAAGGTGTAGTACAGCAGCTCCTTGTGTCCAAGGGGAAAGGACACAGTGAGGAGGTTTTTCATCTGTGTAAGGGATAACAATTGTGTGACGGCACCACCTCTGCACGGCAGCATCAACGATGTATAAAATCAAGGAGTTTATTTTCACCTCCTTTTTTTTTGGTGGGAATTGGCTAAGATGGAGCATGGTTATGGTATGACCTTAATTCCGTGCAACGGAGTCCTTTTGGGGTTGTTTCCAGGTGTTTTCTTCCCTACTCTTGTGCTAGCACAGTGGTAACTCTGAACAGGTAAAAAGTTCAGCAGCTGATGGAGAAAATGTTATCCCCCAGCAGCTGCTCATGAATTCTTATGTGCCAGCAGCAGTGCATGAACCATTCTTTGTTGTGAGATAAAATCTGACAGAAAAGCATAGCTCCTGACAGAAAAATCTGATGCAATTAAGTTTCTGTGCACAGCTCATAAACTTTGATATGGCAAATAATGGCTAAAATTGATCTTAAATCCAACATTAAAAAAGTGCCCAAACCCCCCACATTCCACCAGATCAACTCCAGGTATCCATCTCTGCCCTCTTGGTGGAGGCAGGGCACAATTTTCTTCCACACAGAAATATTAGGCAACAAAGAAAAAAATGGGAGAGTGGAGATAAATTCCAGGCAAAGGTGAATTCCTAGCATTGCATATTTGCAAAGCTAATTTGGGGATGAAGCTGGACACAAATGACATGGATTGGCCTTGAGGAATTTCTCTTCTTGGCTCAGTCATGCAAACGAAACCAAGCCCAAACACTTGATGTCCTCACCAGTTTAGACCACAGCTTTGACTGGGAGGCTGCTACAGACCCCTCTGTGACTCTGCTGTGTTGCATCTTTGGAAAAAAAACCTGTTTGGGAGGAAAATTAAAGTTTCTTGCTTGTGCCATGTGGGTTGGGAGCAGGTGGGAGATGGGGAAATTGCCACCAGTGATGGCAACATGGTCCTTACTGGGAGGAGATGGGAAAGAGCATGGCTGGGAACCAGCATGGAATTCACGCCTCCTGGAGGGCATAAAAAATGGAGCATGTGAGTGTCTTAGGTACAAACCAACATAATCAAGAGAGGGAGAGGACATTGTGAGGACTGAAAATATCAAACAACTGAGAAAAGCTTCCTATGGAGTCAGGACAAACCTCGGTATTTGCTGTTTCCAGCAGCTGGGATGGAGCAGCACAGCTCTGGTGTCTGGCACACTCCTCAATCCCAGCTTCTGTGTCAATCCAATGACTGACAGCATTTGTGGAATGAGCTACTTCAAATACGGGCAAAGGCATCCAAACTTGACCAAAGACCATCCATATTAATGGAACTGCTAATAACAGAATCACGGCATTGTTAAGGTTGGAGTAGACCCATGGAGTCCAAGCATTTCCCAGGACTGGTGTTCACCACTACCCCGTGTCCCCAAGTGCCATATCCACACGGCTTTTGAACACTTCCAAGGTTGGGGATTCCACCACTGCCCTGTGCAGCCCAGTCGTGAAATATGAGAACAGGACTAATGAAAAAATAATAAAATAATATTTGAAAGCAGTCCCAGCTAAAGAAGGAGCACAAAGTTCCCTGTATCCATGCATAAAAATACAGGGGAATTTTCTTTGCCTCCATGGTGTGCCCAGAGCCTGACAGACTCCGTGATCACCCCGTGGCTGGGAGCTGGGAATGGACACCTGAGCACAACCTGCCTGCACAGGGAAATTTCCTGAGACTCTGCACTTTGGAGATGCCAAATGATCCTATTACAGACTTATCAAAGCAGTGGGGATTAGCAGAGATAAAACAACTTTCAGCACTGGTCTCTGCCTTTCTTCGCTCTTTTGTTTGTCTAAATAGCTGTTTTGGTGAGTGCAGGGAAATAATAGGAGGCAATTATTGCTCCATGTAATGTTCCATGTTTGGTTTTGTAATCCTTCAGTTCTGTTTATTCTCATTTTGAGCAAAAAAGTTCCCCCTGGAATATGCTAATCGCCTTTCAGCTCTGCAGAGCTCTGCTCCTGCAGAGGCTCCTGGCTTTGTGTGCACCTGATGGCAGCGCAAGGACAGCGCTGTCCCCAGGGCCCGGGGCACTCAATGCCCGTTGTCTGGGCTGCACGTCCAGGCAAAAAACAGCGGGAACAAATCCACCCAGGCAAAAAACAGCGGGAACAAATCCACCCAGCAGCCCAGCATGGGGAGCTCCCTCGCTGGCAGCCCTCTGTGGCTCAGCTCCTTTCACCTTCAGGAAGGCGGAGAGGGATTTTGGGTGGTGTGGGAAGGAGCAGAGAGAAGCAGAGGGCTTTTCAAAAGCAGCTTTTTGAAAAAGCTGACCTTATCTGAGCTTTTAATCAGCTTTTAGATCCTGAAAATTTGTATCCAGCCTCTCCTTAGTAGGTGATCTCTCCTAAAATCTCCTTAGGAAGATCTAGAGAGGGGTTCACTTGTGCTTTCCATGCCTTGTCCCTCCAGCCTCTCCTTGGGAGGAACAAGGAGATGTCTGGGAAGCACCACTGTCCCCTGAGCACCATTAGGAGAGGCTACTGGGACGTGTAGCCACAGGATTATTGTGGGGGGACGGATTTTGCCCCAGCAGATTTCTGTCATAGAGTTTGGCAGGTAACCCTGGGGATCAAAACTGGGGGCACATCAGCTTTTCCTGTTGAATGCCTCCCTGTGGGCTGAATCCCCCTTCCCTGGGAGCCCCAGCAGTCAGGTGGCAGGAGATGGGGTCCCAGTAGGCTGAAGAGCTGATGCTGGTTGAGGGAACCCAGGAAGGGATCTAAAGGTTTGTTTTGACTACCTGGGTCATGGAATCATGGAATCATGGAATAATGGAATCATGGAATCATGAAAATCCACCTTTGCTCTGGAGCCTGGGAGCAGCTGTGGACAAGCTGGGAAGGAGGGACATGTTTAAGTACTCTGCTGGCTCAGGGCCTCAGATGATGGACATGGAGTGGATGAAGGCGTTCCTGGATGGAAGATCATCCGTGGTCACCTGACAGGCAGAGAGTTGGTGTCTGGTGCACATATGTTTCTCCAAAGGGATGGTGTTCATTCTTCAGACCCCTTCTGCAGCTCAGGCTGGAGCACAGAATCACGGAATCCCAGAATGGTTTGGGTTGAGGGGAACCTCAAAGCCCATCCAGTCCCACCCCTGCCTCAGGCAGGGGCACCTTCCACTAGCCTAGGTTGCTCCAAGCCCCGTCCAACCTGGCCTTGGATGCTTCCAAGGAAGAGGCAGCCACAGCTTCTGTGGGCACCCTGTGCCAGGGCCTCACCTCCTTCACAGGGAAGAATTTCTTCCATGTATCTCACCTAAATCTTTCAGCTGAAACACATTCCCCCTTGTCCTGTCACTCCAGTTCCTGATGAAAAGTCCCTCTCTGGCTTCCCAGTAGCCTCTTCAGATCCTGGAAGGTGCTGTGAGGTCTCCACACAACCTTCTCTTCCCCAGGCTGGGCAGCCCCAGCTCTCCCAGCCTGACTCTGTAGTGGAGGTGCTCCAGTCCCCTCAGCAACTTCACAGCTCTTCTCTGGACATGCTCCAAGAGTCCACGTCCTCCATCACCAGCCAAAAGAGGCACACCTGGGCAGGGCTGTGAGTTTTGCCAATCAGAACTGTATCTACTAGGACACAAAGAACACCCAAACACTGTCTCAGAACCATTAAGGCTGGAAAACACCTCCAGATCATCGCCTTTGACCAAGTAGCACCATGCCCACTTAATTATGATGCCACATCTGCTTATTTTTTGAACACTGTGGAGTTGTTTATGCCCTGATTTGAGGAAAACACCACTGCCCAGGGCATCAGGCCTGTGGATTGCTGACCAGAGCACTGGGATGCTCCCACAAGGAAACGCGAGCGCACGTTTGGTGTTTGGCTGAGCTGAAGGAGCTCTTCCACTCAGGATTTTAAAGCCCAGGGAGCAGCCTGCTTGTTGTGCCTGGAGTGCCTTTGTCTCGTTCGTGCAAGTCTTGTGTGGCTCCCTAAATCCTGCAGCTGGTGCTGGGAATTACACGGGCCAGCACTCAGCCTTGGCTTGGTGGGTCTGCTCCTCCCGCTCCTGCAGCGACCGCGGAAAACAAACCCGGAGTGTTCATAGCGGATTAAACACCGAGCCTCCACCGATACCACCGACAGCAGCTCTCCAGCAGAGCCAGGACAGGTGACAATATCCCACAAATATACATAATAAAGCTCTGGAGAAGTGTGCTGGGAGCTGGGCTGGGGGGGAGGAAGGAGCTGGGGAAATAATGCATAATTCACAAGGCAAATTAATCACTCCTCTCTCCTCTGCCTGTTGCAATTACGTGGAACACGAGTAATCACCAGGTTACTACTTTTTATTATTATTATTTTTATAGCAGGAGAGTAAACAGCGGGGCTGGCGATATTTGAGTGAGGACAGGCTGAAAGCTGCAGTCACATTTAGAGTGGTGCCTCACCAAGATTTCTATCTGGCTCTGCTTTCATTGTGGAAAGGGCTTGCTTTTTTTTTTTTTGCCTTTTTTTTTTTTTTTCTAATTCTTTCTCCTTTAGATTGGTGGGGAGTTGTGGAAAAGAGGAGGGCGGGGGGGGTTGGTGAGCGTTAGAGCAGAGAGATTGGGTAAAATTATTTTCCTTCATGCTTGGCTAGGCCTCAGTGTGAAAAAGGGGACCCAGCTTAGGGCTGGTGGGAGATGGCAGATAAAAGCAGCTTCATTTCTCACTGACCTTCCATGCATTCGGCCCGGCCGCGCCGGCGGGGGAAAGGAACAATGGGAGTCACCTCCAGAAAAACCAACCCTGAGCACCTGCACCCGGATCTGGGGAATCCAGGTGGGGAAAAAACAAAAAGAGTCATGGCTGCACCTGGAAAGGCTTTCCAGAGCCCCGTGGGAGGTGGGTGTGGAGCGGCTGTGATGGCTGTGGGCATGGGGAGTCCCTGGGAGCTGGGGCAGTGTGGGATCCATGCAGCCATCAGGACCCATCAGGAGGATGTCAAAGCAGCCTAAAGAAGCCAAATCCCTTGGATGGTCTAAAGAAGTCAAATCCGAGTCCCTGTTCAGCAAGAGATTTGTTGCAACACCCACCACGCATTAGCAGGAATAGGAGCAGGCTTGGAAGGGATGCCGGAGCCCCTCACCCACCAATCCTGCACATCAAAACCCTTTGGAAACACCTGTTTTATATCTTAGGAGGAAGCAAAGCTTTGCATTACAGTGAATCATTGTATCATGGCATGGTTTGGGTTGGAAGGGACCTCAAAGCCCATCCAGTGCCACCCCCTGCCATGGGCAGGGACACCTTCCCCTGTCCCAGGCTGCTCCAAGCCCCATCCAACCTGGCCTTGGACACTGCCAGGGATAGGGCAGCCACAGCTTCTCTGGGGACCCTGTGCCAGGGCCTCGCCACCCTCACAGGGAAGAATTCCTCCTAATATCCCATCTAACCATGCCCTGTGGCAGTGGGAAGCCCTTATCCTACCACCCTTGCCCAAAGTCCCTCTCCAGCTTTTTTGTGGACTCCCTTTAAGGGAATGTGATGTGGACTGAGCAAAGGGTGTGATGGAGGATGCAGGGTCCTACTTGGCACAGGCAGAGGGAGTTCACCAAGAACCTGAGGGGCTTAAAAAAGGGTCTCTGGTAGATTGAGAATGCTCTTAGTGCTGGGTAGATCCCTCCTGGAGGGAGGTGGTCTCTGCTGTATGCCCTGAGAGGAGATGCTTCTTTATGTTTAGTATCCTTGAGGAGTTGGGGTGCTATTTTAAGTGGGAAGGGAGAGAAAAGATGTTCTACACTGAGTAGGGCTGGCTACAGGCTCTGAGATTCTGCTGCCCTGATGATGAAGACAGGTGGATATTTGTTCTTCCTTGCTCTTTTGTCCACTCAAGTGACTTCCATGTCAAAGTGCATCCCCTTCCTGGTCCTCAAATGGTGATTTCATGGTGGGATTCACTCGGTGATTTCCTCACCAAGAACTTTTAGATTACAAAAAGCTCTTTCCAGACCCAAATTCTAGACTTGTTCCTCCAATTTGCATAGTGTGCCCTCAGCCCCTCGAGATCCTGGGGCAATTTCAAGCCCTCGTTGATGGTAACACAACTCACCCTGCAAGCCCAGTTAATTATCCCAGGATTGCTGGAGTGCTAATATGTCATGGAGCTCTCCAGCACCTTTTGTGAATTTGTATTTTTCCCAAGAGCTGAGGGTTTGCATGGTGCCTGTGACATGGGGAATTCCTTCCTCTCACCCACCTAAGGCTCAAAACACAGAGGTAAAATACATCAGCAGGGCACCCATCCCTGTGCAGGATTCAGAGGCAGAGCTGAGCTGGAATGTGGCTGTGGAAGTGCTTCCTCCTTGTTTTTCCATGTGAGTAAAATAAAAAAGGGAGTTCAACCCTTTTTTAACTTAAATTTCCACTGACATAAAAGGCTCAGCAGCCCTTGGTGCTGCTGTGTGAAGTGTCTGGCCTCAGATGACTGTTTTGCTGATGAGATCTTCCAGGTTAGTCCTTGATGCTTCCAGGGACACCTGCTCCAAGGTAAACTGGGCAACAACTAAAACAGAAAGTGTTTATTTAGACAACAGACACCTTTTTGAGATGAATCGGAATTATGAGTGTGGGGAAAGTGCTTTTTGCTTGTCTGTAAATGATGCTGGAAATCAGGAGCTTATTTCCTGAATGGTTCTTTGAAATGCCACAGGAAGTTGCACAATTAATTCCTTGGGAAAACACAGGTTGCTACCTTTATAAAACCTAAAATATTACAACTTTAAACATAAACATCAGGTACTTTAAAACCAGTTTCCCAGCTGAAGCTTTCCCAAGGAACTTTGTTGCGTCTCCCTCAAAAGTCCTGCATGTGGGAGCAGTGGACAGAGAGGTGCAGTCAGACAAAACCCTGATGTGAAGAAAATGAGAGGTGTCACGCTTCCTTCTGGTCCTTCCCAAGTGCTTTTCCAGCAAGAAGCAGCCTCCTGCCATCAGGAACTGGGCTCCTCTTTGCTGAGCCACCCAGATGCCTGATTCAGCTGAAATAGAGTTTGGGGTAGGTTTGCTGAGCAAATGGGTTTTGGGGAGTCCAGGGGTGCGCCTGGGTCACCTCCCCAAGCCAACTGAGCTGGAAGACACCCCCTGGATGCATTTTTTTGTCTCCTGATTGTTCTTGTTCTCTTTCAGAATCCCCTAAATTCTGCAAATTCTTATAGCAACAGATCCTCTGTCTTCTTCCTTGACTGCTCCCCACATCAAGACAAGGACTAGCCCAGGGAGTCCTTTAGAGAAAAAAACCTTATGGAGTAGAAATCTTTTTTTCCCCTTAAAATAAATCAACAAGGGGAGGTTTATAATTTCCCCAGGGGGAAAATTGAACCTCCCAGCCTGTTTTCTCAGGCCTCGGCTCTTGAAGCACTTGAGCACAATCCCAGCTTGAATTGCAGGAGTTCTCCTCCTGCCTGGCTCCCGTCGGATGACTCATGGCTTTCGAAGTTGGTCACGTCCTTCAGGATCCTGCGGAATGGAACGGAGCCTTTCCTTCCCTGCAGCTCAAGGATGCGGAATGGGAGCCATCCTGCCTTCCAGCCCTGCCTCCTGCCCGAGCTCATGTCAAAATGTTCTCCTCGGGAAGTTGCAGCACGGTTCTGTTTGACAGACAGGAACACGGGGATGTGCCGGGTACTTCGCCGCGTTTCCCGCGGGGAGCAATTTCACATCTCTTCAGTGTAAACAAGGGTTTTCTCCGTGTCTTGTTAACCCCCTTGCTGCCCTGCTGCAGGAAATATCCCTGCGTGCCCAGCTTGGCCTAAATCTTTATTTCCAGCCTTAGAAAGGGACTAGAGGTAGAGTTGAGAGTGCCTGGATTTTAAGTTAGAGGGACACTTTGCATCATGTTTTGGAGCTGATGGACTTCACCAGCAGATGAGCCCTGGGATGATGAGGGCAAAGTCCTTGGAACTAAAAGAGACATAGACTCTTAGAGGTTTAGACTCGATGGAAGGAAGAAGTTTTTTACCATGAGGGTGGGGAGGCCCTGGCACAGGGTGCCCAGAGAAGCTGTGGCTGCCCCTGGATCCCTGGAAGTGTCCAAGGCCAGGCTGGACGGGGCTTGGAGCACCCTGGGACAGGGGAAGGTGTCCCTGCCCAAGGTAGGGAGCGGGACTGAATGAGCTTTAAGGTCTCTTCCAACCACAACCATTCTGTGATTCCGTGACCCTGAGTGGGCTGCAGTGCCAGGAGGATCCTGCTTTGCCTTCTGCCCCATCAGCACCTGAGGAACATCAGATGGACTTGCAGGCCCAAGAGGAGATTTTCATCAGAGTGTGAACTCAAATCCACACACTCTGGTGCTACCTCCCTCTGTGCTCCAAAGTTTCCAAGGGAAATTTTAGCTGTTCCCATTTCACTTTAGGTCTTGAGGTCCTTTTAGGAAGCTCAGTGAGCTCCTTTGTCCTGTTCCTTGCAGACACTGGGGTTCTTCTGTTGTTCCTCCTGGGCTTGTCTTGATTCAGGCGTCTGCTCCAGCCTGCCTTGAAATTCCCCCAGCCTGAATTTCTGCTGTTCTTCCTGCCCAGGGAAATAATATAAATGTGTCCTGTTTATGCCACCCTTCACCAAATGAGGAGAGTGTTGCAGCCCAGTTGGACACTGGGGAGGGATTTTGAGTCATGGTCTGGTTTTAGATACTGAATTCCAACAGGAGCTGTAGTTTCCATCCCCCCACAAAAGCTGGGCAGAGCAGGAGGGGCCCTGACAGGTTGCCAGCAGAGCAAATGCTGCTGTTGAGTTTTCCCATCCTGTCCGTTCTCCAATACCACCAGCCTGCCCCATCCTTTCACCCCACAGGCCCTCTCTCACGGCAAGAAACTCTTCTAGCTCACATAGTCTTCAAATTAAAAAAAATTACTTGTTATCCATCCAATTTCTCTGAGAGGAAATTCTATTAAATCCCCAGAAGAAAGTGCATTATGGCTGTACTTTCCGAAGCAGACCCTTGAATAAACTTTTTTCCTTATTTCACATAACTTCCATTATTGCTGTCATTATGAAGCAGATGAACATTTTCTGGAACAATTAGACGCGGGTGTGCGGAATAAAGAGCGGAGTTCGCCTGAGATCATTGAAACCTATCTGTTTGGGTGATTCATTTTCTTCCAACTAGGCTGCCCATAATAAGCTTTTCTTCTCTGGCTTTGTCTTGTTTCCCATTTCAGGCAGCCACAATGCCCGAAGAATTGAAAGAATGTCTTTCCCCATGTCCTTGTGCTGTGACTGAGCCTGGCAAACAAAAAAATAAAATATATTTAAGAAAAAAAATAAAGCAGAAAAAGAAGAGAAAGAGGGGGCAGAGCGGATTATAAATAAAACAAGTGGTGAGGGTAACCTGGGGCGTGAGGGCCTTGAGAAATGTTGTGGTGTAGAGGGTGGGAGATGAACTCTTTCTGCTTCTAATGGAAAAAAACCATCCATGTGCATAAAACAAGGCAGAATATTCCTTGTCTTGGCCTGGTTCTCGTGTCAGGTGGAGCCACGTGCCGAGAAAACTTCATCTCCTGCTTCCGTGACTTCAGTAAACTCCCCAGTGCTCAGAAAGTGCTCCTGGTGACCCCATGGAAGATGAAATGTGGCTCTCTGGGTTATGTGCCACAAAGGTGACACAGCTGGTCTGTGGGGCTGAGCCCGAGGAAAGGAAATTGTGCAAAACCCTTTACAAATACAGACTGTCCTCTGCACATCTTCCCCGTGGTCTGGGATCTTCCCCATGCCCCACCCCAGGGCATCCAGGGCTGATCCCCGGCGTGGGCAGCAGCAAAGGGATTGGGATCCTGCCCCTCTGCCCCTGTGCTCAGGTGAGACCCCACCTGCAGAGCTGCCCCAGCCCTGGGGCCCAGCACAGGGAGGACGTGGAGCTGCTGGAGAGAGCCCAGAGGAGGCACCAGGATGAGCAGAGGGATGGAGCAGCTCTGCTGGGAGGAAAGGCTGGGAGAGCTGGGATTGTTCAGCCTGGAGAGGAGAAGCTTTGGGGTGACCTCACTGTGGCCTTCCAGTGCCTGAAGGAGCTGACAGGAAACATGGAGAGAGAGGGCCTGGAGTGCCAGGCCAAGGGGGGATGGCTGCCGCTGCCAGAGGGATATTAGTTAGATGGGATATTGGTGAGACATTCTCTGTGAGGGTGGGGAGGCCCTGGCACAGGGTGCCCAGAGAAGCTGTGGCTGCCCCTGGATCCCTGGAAGTGTCCAAGACCAGGTTGGACGGGGCTTGGAGCACCCTGGGATAGTGGAAGGTGTCCCTGCCCATGGAAGGGGGTGGCACTGGATGAGCTTTAAGGTCCCTTCCAACCCAAACCATGCCACGATTCTGTGATGGCTGACAGAAGTGCAACTGGCTCCCATTAATGCTTTGCCCACCTCTTTATTTCCTGACTGCTTTTCTTCGGAGCTATCAGGATATTTCTGTCATTCCCAACCAGGCTGTGCCATTGCTGGAGCAGCACAGAGCCCCAGCAGCTGCAGTGCCTGTCCTGGGGAAGGTCTCTCCTTCTCAAACTGGCTCCTCTCCCTGGGGCAAGAGCTTCATCCTGCACATAAAAGTGCGGTTTCCTCCTTGGTACCTCACAGATCGCTCTGGTAACTCTCATCCCAAGTGGATCAGCCTGAATTTCCTCGTTTTGGTGGTTGTCTCAAAGTGCAGTGCTGTGGAATCACAGCTGCACCTCACTCCCAGGAGTGGGTGCTGTGAGGCCCCTCCTTGGAGGGCTCAGAAAGCATTTCCATGGGTTTTTTTCCTGCACAGACATAAATACACCTGGATAATGAGAGATGACTGATAGCACAGGGAGATTTGTTGAGGGGGATGTCACTTGACAAACAAATAGGTTTGTAGGGGGCTAAAATCATCTTTTTCTTTTTCATCCCAAATTAAACATGAGCCTGCTGGGTGATGCCTTTCTGGTTCACCTCTTGCTGCAAGGAGGATGACAGCAGTGCAGCCAAAATTCCTGTCTGATGGCAGGAATGAGCGTGCTCCATTGTGGTTATCACCCAAATCCCCACGGAGCAGCCTGGGATTTTGTCAGCACTGCTGCAAATGCTCTGGAAATCTCCTGACCACCTCCAAGAACGCTTTGTACATTGGCTTGCAACTCAAGAAATTGTTGCAGAGTGGAAGGAAATAAAGAGCTTGCTTTGATTCTTTTAAAACAGCAGCAGCAGCTGACGTGGGGTCTGCCCTGGGCTGCTTTTGGATATATATATTAGCAGGGATTGAATGGAATGGAAGCTACTGGAGAATGTGAGGCAAGGGAAAATGTTTTTCTAAGGAAAAGAAATGGTAAAACTTAAGGGAGAAAGCAGAGAATGCAAGACCTTGAACCGAGCCTCTTTGGGGAAAGGGGGGGATGAAACAGGAAAAAAAAGTGCCCACTTGAATAATAGACCAACTGGCGACCTTGAACATATATGTGTGCATAATGAGAGTGAAACAAAGAGCCTCTGAATATCAGGCATTCTTAGGCTGCCGAGTAATAATCACAAGTGGCAAATGTAAAAAATAAAAGGAAGATGTATAATATAACCAAAGTAATGGGGACCTGAACCAGCGGAGATGAGAGGAGTGATGGAGGCTTCAGCGACAGCCTGGGCTCCTCAATGGCCCAGCTACTGCTTGAAGCAAAGCCAAGATTTTTGTGCTGCTCCAGGAGGATTTTTGCTGATGTTTTATCATCTTGGACCGTGTGGAAACTCTGTTTCTTCTGCAGAGCAAGTTTGGGAGAGGGGAGTTTCCCAGGTTGGTTCTGCTTCCCGGCCGTATCCAGCCCTCCTTGTCCTGCATCCCAGCTGGCAGGGAATGGTGATGCCTGTGGATGCTGAGGGGTGGCATTAATTCTTGCCAGTGAGGAGTGTGGCTTGATGCTGATTGCTGGGCTCCATGGATCTGGCAGGGCCAGTGGGTATAGGGATTTCCATGGAAAAGGGTTAACACTCCCAGTTTGTTCCCAATACTCCCCACAGCTGGGCACAATCGCTGTGAAGCTGCATGTGCTCTCATCCTGCTTCCTGCTGTGGCCTCTCAGGCAATTCCTCAAGTCAGTTTGACCACTTGAGGACTGTCTGTTCCTTGTTTTCTTTGCTTGTGGATCATCTGTTCCTTGATTTCTTCTGGATTGTCTGTTTCCTTATCCCGCTGTGAGTGCAGTTCAGCACAGGGCTCACCTGCAGGCAAAGTCCCTGCCCTCTCTGTGGCTTCCCAGGCTGCTCTTCTCCCTGAGGATGAGGATATTTGATCCCAGCCTTGTGCTTTTCCTGCCCAAATCCCATATGCTGTAGTGCCTTTGCAACTGTCCTTCACATGTTCTTGTGATTTGACTCGAGTACCTCCAGGAGAAATGTCTGGAACGCCTTCTCCAGATCACCAGTGGAGATGTAAGACTCCTTCTGAGGTTCTTCTTGGCACGTGACCCTCGTTTGGTTTCTTCTCAGTAACTGGGCAAATTGAGATGGACACTGCAAGATTTCCTCTGAGACCTCCCCTGGGTTTGGGGTTTCTGGGAGGCTGTGGGAGATGTTTTACTTTAGATTTCTTCTTCATCCCTTCTGTTCTCAGAGCTTGTGATTTTGTGCCTGGAAGTGTTCAAAAAATGTGTAGATGTGGTGCCTGAGGAAAGGGTTTAGTGATGGTCCTGGTTGGACTTGGTGTTCTTAGAGGGGTTTTCCAGCCTGAATGATTCCAGGATGCTCCTTCAATTCTACCAAGGGTCACTCCCCAACATCCCCATGAGTGAGACGGCTCCACCACCTCCCAGATCTATCACCTTCCCAAAGTGGGACCCTCTGAAGACTGTCCACATCAGAGATGGGATTTGTCTGGCCCATTTCTCTGTGGAGTTGGATGGGTTTTGGGGCCGAAGCCACTAAAAACTCTCAGAGAAAACTTCAGCTGAGCTTTGCAAGGCTGGACGCTATTTGGTGGGTTTCTATCCTCCGAGGATGCCGGATCCTCCTGCTGGAGGACCCATTCCTTCACACAGCCCGGTTGCCCTGGGCCTGGCTCCCACTGCCTGGTGTGGATCCGTGTGTTGTCCTCATTCTTCACACCACAAAAGATTAAAGATAATACTGATACTAATAATACAAACCCGCCCTTGTGAGAATGGGCTGCCGGAGGTATTATGCCAGAGAAAGGCTCTGTGAAATGGCTTGGGTAATTTACACTCATTAGGAGGAGAATGCAGTAGATTAAAGGTAGCAAGGGTGAATAGCTTCCCATTTTTGTCAAACTTGCCTAACCTTTTATTCACCTGCTGAAGCCATTATTTTATAATAATAAAAAAGAGGAGAAAGAGCCTTGCATGAACTTGGGGAGAAAGGCAGAGAGTGCAAGCTAGGAGCTATTTTCTCAAGAGAGAGAAATGCAGCATTATAGATTAAAGGTGAAAAGACAGCCCTCATTTAAATCAATCCACCTCTCCGAAGCATATTTATTCACAGATTAATTAGAGTTGCAAATGAAAATGATCTGGTTGGTGGGAACATTATTGAGGCCTTTAAAGTGCGGGAGTGAAGATTAAAAGGAAGCACACTTACCCTTTCCTTATGATCTGAAGAGGAGATCAAAAGACTCGGTGTCAAATTAACAGCCCTGATGATTTCTCTCTTCTTCTAGGCCTCATTTATTATCTCAGGCTCATGTTGGTACATGCAGGAGGAAGACCTGAGGTTTCCTGAGCTGCCGACGCGGGAGGAGCGCGGGGACCCTTCGGACAATTCGGGGTGGGTGGGAAGGTCTGCGGCTGCCTGGCCAGGGACACGGGGAACGTGTGTGTGCAGGGGAGCAAACCCTCCAGACCCGGCCTGTCGGATGTCAGGGAGGGAGGACATGTTCATTTATGTCTTGGGGTGTTGTAGGGAGTCGTTCAAGCTGCCAGACTTGTCAATTAACCAGCCACGGCTAATTGAACACCCAGCCTCTTCTGAGTCTGTGGGATGGATTTGGGACATGCTGTTGGATAAGAACCATGATTTTGCTCAGCTCGAAGGGAGGGGAGGCAGACTCAATCCTTGTGGGACTCCACCAGGAGCAGTACAAACACAGCACAGCAAGGAACGACATTTGAATCCTTTGGGAAGACACCAGCAGAGGCAGCACACCCAGGAGAGAGTGTTCCTTTCCATGGGGTCTGAACAGGCCTGGAGGGGGCAGAGGGAGCACAGTGCAAGCTCCCGTGTAGCCTGGCTGGAAGCAGAGAGATGGGATCATGCAGAGCTGCCAGGGAACATCCCAGCAAGGTCCATCCCACTGAAGCTCCTTTCCCACTGGATCACAGGAGCTCACTGGGGGAAGATGGCAACTGGTTGTGCCTGGAGGCAAAGATGTCATTGAATCCCAGACTGGCTTGGGTGGGAAGGGACCTTAAAGCCCATCCAGTCCCAACCCCTGCCATGGGCAGGGACACCTTCCACTAGCCCAGGCTACTCCAAGCCCCATCCAACCTGGTCTTGGACTCTCCCAGGGATCCAGGGGCAGCCACAGCTTCTCTGGGCAACCGGTGCCAGGGCCTCTCCACCCTCACAGGGAGGAATTCCTTCCCAATATCCGATCTAACCCGGCCCTCTGGCAGTGGGGAGCCATTCCCCTGTGTCCTGGCACTCCAGGGCCTTTAAAATATGAAAAGGGCAAGGAGGGATATTCTGAGAATTTTCCCTAAGCAAGACTCATCTTTTTCTTTCCTGATGTTTGAAGGCTGGAAAAGAAATATCCCCCATAATCCTGTTTTTCTTATATGGTGACCTTCCCTGTGTAGCGACTGCTGCATAAACTGATCTCTCCCAGCACAGAGTAGCTCTGCTCTGGTGCTTTGGATTCATTCCCAGCTGTCCAGTGAGGATCACGGCAGTGGCAGTGTAGACAGGCCTCAGAGGGGTGTCCAACTGCATGGCTGCCAAGAGGTCTCTCACTTTGCAAGCCAGTATTAGAGGTGCTGCAGATTTGGCAGTAATGCACTCACTGCAGGAATTCATCATTTCTTCTGAGCTCTATCAGAAAGGAGAAATGAGAAAAGGAAAAGCACTGAATCCTCTGCTCTCAGCGTGGGCACCAGGGAATGGCCCCGGAGCACTGGGGGAAGGAGGAGAAGCAGCAGCCCGAGGTATTTACTGGCTCTTTCTGCAGCCAGACAAAAGCTCTCATAAAGGACACCAGTTTGGGAGCTTCCCAGTGCTCAGTGCCTGCTCCAAGGGCTGATCAAGGCTCCAGAGGAGCTGGAAGGGCACAGAGAGGGAGAGGCAGCCCAGCAGGCTCAGCTGAATCATGGTGTTGTCTCCAGGTCTGGACCTGCTGTGGCTCCAAAGGGTTGAGTCCATCCCGAGCTGGGGATGAGGGAAGTCTCGGCCAGTGTCTTGGTGCTGGCTGCAGGAACTGATGGTTGTATCAGCAGAGCTGGAGAATCCCAGTGCATCCAGGTTCCCAGTTTGTATCAGGAGGAACGAGCTGTCCCTGTGCTCCAGCAGGAGGAGGGGGTGGCTTTCCTGACCCCATCCCTGAAAGGTTTGAAATGCCCACACCATCCGTGTCTCCCTGCTCCCAGTGCTTGGCTCTATGTACAGGGGGTGCTGTGCCCTGAACTCCTGGAATGTGGTCTTTTTCCTGAAGCCTGAAGTGGGAGGTGTGAGCTGGGAATGTTTGGGACCAGCTGGCTCCACAGAGCCATGGGCACTGCTCCTGCCAGGCACACTTCCTAGGAAACAGCCGACACGGGATAAGGGATTGTTCCACCTAATTCTGCATTACCACACAGCCCTGTTAATTTGCTGGGTTACCCCTAGGGGATTTGGCATTCCCTGTGTGCTCAGGTTTTCCTTGCAATTGAGTTCTTCCTCCATCAGGCACCCAAATTCTCCCACTCTCCCTGTGAGGGACAACACAAATCTGGTGGAGGGGGAGGAGGATTGGCCCTAGTTCTTATTTAACCATTTGCTTTGGGGTTTTTTTTTGGTCGGGTTTTTTAAATCCCTGTCCTCTCCACATTCCCTGTTTCTCCACAGTCTCTGTCTCCTGTTTGCCATACCAAGCTACAAATCCAAGCTGGTGGTGCTCAGGCATTGGGGTCACTGCATGTTTTGGGAACTGTGCTCTGTCCATGCCAAAATCTTGTCATTCCAAGTCTGAGAGAGGACTGGAGAGACCCATTCCCAACCATGTGGGCTCAGCCAGGATCCCTCCTCTCTGCCACCAGGGGAACAAGCACAAGAAGCATTTTCCCAGTGGGTCCAGCTCCTTCCTGAGCTCTTTTGTGTGTTCAGAAAATCCCAGCCAGGAAGATTTCTGTGGCAGGGTCAGCTCTGGCTTGTATTGGTGACTTGGGAATTACTCTGCACAGGCTGCAATGGCATTTCCAGTTTAAAACACCCCCTTGAAGCCAAGTTTGTGTTTGGATGGAGATGCAAATGAGAACCTAATCAGGTTTATTTTCCTCTAAGTATTTTGTTTCTGCTTGGCAGAAACAAAGCACCTGTGCCTGGTTTGTGCTGAGTTTTCTGCTCTTATTTGGGTTTGGATTTCGACCTGCCCATGTAGGACAAATGTTTTGCATCCACAAGATTTAAATGAGCCGGGAGACTTGTTCCCCTCCCAGCCCTGCTGACAGGTTCCAGGCTGTTTGCAGAGGCTTTCCTGAATTGATGATTTCTAGGTCAAGGAGAGTGTTACGTTTTTTTGACCGTTTGTCTTGTGCTAATCGCTGTCAGCCCCGAGATTTATGCATGGACAGTGACAGCAGATGGGGTCACTTTTATTAGGAATTCACACACCAGGCAGGGAAAGGGAAAGGGAAAGGCATGGGGGCCTTTGCCAGGTAGGCTGTGGATACTCAGGGACTCCTGAATGTATTTCTGGTTTTAACAAAGCTTCAGCTTGTGGATTTTCCTTATTTTTTTGTAATAAATGCATTTACATGCAGGTTTTTTTTCTTTTTTGATAGCTTTTATGGGAAATTATCCCATCATTGCCCAACATCCACATCTTCTGCATCTGCCTGAGTGGATGATCCCCAGTGGATTCACCCTGCACTATCAATTGGATTCAAAGGGTCTCCACCCATATTCCAAATACACCATTGCTTCTTGCAATACAGACCTCTAGAACCCAATATCTATTTAAATCCTGTATTTTTTTTTCCTGGTGGAAGGAAAATTTGCAAATCTAGAGTTGCCAAGAATTCCAGAATAAATCGCTGCACCCAAGTGGCATCTTGAGCTGGGTTGGAGGTGGGGCATCTCCTGGCAATCTTTAACCCAGTGTGCAGGTGGCTGCAAAATTTCAATTCCTAGGTAATCCAATAACTTAATTTTTATTTCTTCAGGACAATATAAATCACATTGTGTTTTTCTGTGTGGTGAATGTGATCATTCCAAGGAGCGGGGCCAGCAGAGGCTGCGGAGCTGAGGAAGGGCCTGGAGCATCTCCGTGCCCAGGAAAGGCTGAGGGAGCTGGGCTGCTCAGCCTCGAGAGGAGCCCCAGCTGAGAGGGGCCCTCAGGCCTGGGTGTCCCTGGGTGTCCCTGTGTCCCCCTGGGTGTCCCTGGCTGTCCCTGGGTGTCCCTGTGTCCCCCTGGGTGTCCCTGTGTCCCCCTGGGTGCCCCTGGCTGTCCGTGTGTCCCCCTGGGTGTCCCTGGCTGTCCCTGGCTGCAGGGAGGGCTCCGAGCAGGGCCCAGGCTCTGCTCCGGGGGCCCAGCAATGGCACCGGAGCAACGGGCAGGGCCTGAGCCCAGGAAATTCCACCTGGACATGAGGAAGAACTTTCCTGGGCAGTGCCCAGCCCTGAACAGATCCCAGAGAGGCTGTGGAGTCTCCCTCACTGGAGATATTCCAATCTGTGCCCTGTGCTCTGGGATGGCCCTGCTGGAGCAGGGAGGTGGCACCAGGTGACCACTGTGGTCCCTTCCAGCCTGGCCCATCCTGGGATCTGGGATATGTCTCCCTTGCATTTCATCCCCTCTGTTCATAGGAATTCCAAACTTCCCATTTCCAGGTCTTTTCTGAGTTTAGATTTCTTCCCTCCCAGTCCAGATTTGTTCTCATCCATTTTCCTCATCTCATCTTTACTCGATCCATCACATCCCTGGGGCCCAAATCTTGTTCCTCTCCTTTTCCTTCTCTCCCATTTTTCCATACAGGAGTGGGAGCACTGCAACACCTTTGCAAATCCTTGCTTTAAGATGGCCTGAACAAATCAACTTTAACCAAAGAACTGCGGTTTGGGACGACTTCCAAATGGCTTTGGAGCAGCACATTGTGACTTTGAGCCCTGCAGCCACCCAAAAATGTGTGATGTGTGACTATAAGTTTGTAGTCTTGCATTTTCCTAAAGAAACCTCCATGCTGTGCATCAACCTCTGTTTTTTGGGGATGTGCCTTGGTGCAGGAGGTGGAATGTGTTGGGACAGGGTTCACTGGAGGGGTTGAATCAGCTCAGTCACTCTGTCACCCAATGGGTGGATTTATCATCACATTCCCCAGGGGTGAATTGGGTGAACCCACAAACCAGCCCCCAGCTGCCATCGTTATCCCTGGGACACCTGGAAAACATCCCATCCCGGTCTGGTGGGTCAGGGATGGATGTGAGATGTCCCAGCCAGAAACTCATCCTGAGAAGAGGAGTGAGCATCCCCTCAGCCCACCTGGAGCCACGGGAAAGGGGACGAAACAGCCCAGAGCAAACATTTGGCGAGCAGGTATTAGAAAAAAAAAACAGGGAAAAAAATCCCTTTGGAAGCTCCTGAGGCCTGGAGTGATGCAGAGCTGTGGTTAATGGCCACTCCCCGAGGTTTCCCCTCCCATGGAGCACAATTGATTGCAGCGAGATTACGATGCCATTAAAATTCACTCTGCCCATAAACCAACGCCGGGGAAAATGCTGACGTTTATAGCAGCTCCTACAAGAGACATATTTCAGGGCAAAGTGAGTCCTAATGCAAGAACTTTATTTAGGTAAAACAACATCCAGGGAGGGGGGGAGAGGAGGAGGAGAGGTGGTGGCGATTGCAGAGAATTTTATTTCTTTCAACTAATGGGTATAGGGATGCTAAATTTAAAAGACATTTTTAATAAATCTATTGGCCTTTGACAAAATCAATCCAAACCCCATAAACCAAGAAGTCACCCACTTGGTATTAATGAGGCTACATTTGCATTTATTTTTCCTTTACACTAGACAAACCATTAATTTCGTGTTTATGCTTCCTTTGAAGTCTGAATGCTTGGAGATAGATGGCCACATCAAGTCTCCTGCTGCTACATTAATATTTTGCTATAAATGATAAATTTGACCATTTTCTACAACACCCCTTTTTTCTTTAAGAAAGCTGAGAAAATGCGAGCAATAAGTCTTAAGCCCCTGAAAGCTTCGCTGTTTTTTTAAATACTCTGCAGTCATTGATTATTAAAGCAGTCATAGCTTTAACTTGGGCTTGCATTTGATGGCACCCAGCATTCTGCTGCTGTAAATTGAGAGATGTTCATTAACCAATCAGGGGCTCCTTTTTTGCAAATCATCTTTCATTTGACCCATGGAAAAAGTGGACATGGCCAAGTCACTGCTGCCTCACCCCCTCCCTGGCCTCTGAAGGCCCCTCCTCACATCTCTGGGCTGCTTCCATGCAAGTTAAGTACATCCTTGTGCTCCAGCAGGACATCCAAGGTGCCTTTTCCCAGTTTTGCAGTAATTTACTTTTTTTTTTGGTAGTTATTTTTCTCTTTCAGGATGCTCTGTTACCCATACAAGACACCAGGAGCCTCCCAAAAAACCCCAGCGCCTAGAAACAAAGGGAAAAGCCTTCTAAAAATCTTCCAGCAGCCCAGGATGATGGGCAGGAAGGAGATTAAACTCCTGCAAGGACTCTTGGAAAGGTCTGCAATTTTCCAGAGCCTGGACTCTTCTCCCAAATCCCAGTCCCAGATCCAGAAAAGGGCACAAGTTTGGTGATGCTTCGTGTGCCCCTGCCTGATGTGGGTCTCAGGATGGGTTTCATGAGCTCAGTGTGACAACTAAACCTCTCCCAGGTGGAGTGGGATGGCTGACATCCAGGAGAATTCCTGCAGCCAGTGCAGGGAGTTGTGTGGCAGCAGGGAAAGCTTGGGAATCTCAAAAACATTCCAGCTCCATACTTTTCCTGAGGAGCACAGAGCGACAGGCACAGGTTAGATCTGAAAAACCCTAAGGATCCCAGATTCCCTAGAATCCCCAAGGATTCCTAGGCTGGTGTTCACATCTCAGGGACGTTGCTGGGCACAGTTACCTGGGCTGGGGCACTGTGGGGGATGAACCCACTTAGGTGGGATTAGGGAAGGGGTGTCCAGCCCTCCTCCTCCTCCCAGCAGGTCAGACCTTCTGCTGAGACACTCCTGGGAATTTCCCCAGGTATTTCTCACGGACTCTGTACCTTGCAGAACATCAGGATCCTGCCTGGCCAGCCCTTGCATAGAATCCCAGAATCATGGAATGGTTTGGGTTGGAAAGGACCTTAAAGCCCATCCAGTGCCACCCCCTGCCATGAGCAGGGACACCTTCCACTATCCCAGGCTGCTCCAAGCCCCATCCAACCTGGCCTTGGACACTTCCAGGGATGGGGCAGCCTTGCACATGTACTCCAGCAAGGATTTCTATGCTATCAGACCCTCAGCTGCCAAAAGAGAGATTTTGAGGTCTGTGTTTCTTGATTTAGGTGCCTAAGTTCTTCCTTCTTCACTGCCGTTATCCGCAGGCAGGGAGGTGGGACGGGAGAGGCAGATCCAGTGGGGCACCTCTGGGGTCCCAGCTGAGGCTGCAGCGAGCCCCAGTGTGAGCTGTGTGTGTGCAGCAAGTTGGCTTTTGGTTCCCTTCCAAGTTCCTCTGGCAGCACATCCCTGATCCATGCCCTGCTGCTGTGGGAGGCAAACATTGCATGGGATGCAGGGATGTCCAGTGCTGTGCAGTGAGACTGGGGATTAAGGGCTCCTTCAGCTTCAGCCTCTTCCCCTTCCCACTAAATCTTTTATCTGGTGTCTGCCAGGTCTCCCAGCAGCTTTGGTGGCGGAGAATCCAAGCTCTGTTTTCCCCATCTCCCAGATCCGAGCTGCTCTCTGCACACGCTCCCTAAACAAGGAGCAGGGCCCTGAGCATGAATTAGCAGATTAAACATCACTTTTTTGCGGGTTGGTTTATTTTATTATTTTTTATGAAGCATCTTTTATAGCTATGCTGGGGTTAGATTTCATCTAACCCTTGTTTATTTTCTTTGCCAGCCGGAGTTTATGGAGGAGGGAAGGGATGTTATATCAATAGGGGAGTGGCTATTGACACTTGCTGCTATGAAGTGCCTTTATGTGCTTTCAAATGGCAGGATTATGCTCCGGATGGCTCCGTGCCGGAATTGTCTCCTGCTCCATTAACAGCTGAGAGATGGAGGCGTGAACTGATCGTGGGGGTCTGACACGAAGGAGGGCTGAATATTGAACGGGGGAGTTGCACCCGCTCTCACTCTTTTCCCTCTTTTTTCAAAGGAAGAATTCCTACTTCTGCAGGCGCACTGAAATTCAGCCTGCTGGCATCTACACCTGCCTTCCAGCAAACCCTCGGCCCTCATGCAGCACAAGTCCAGTGCATCCCTCACCAAAAATTCCTGAGGGTGCTGAGAAAACCTTGAGACCTGGTTTTTGGCAGTCCTAATTTCTCCTCATTCTCATTCAGCTATTTCACATTCAGCTCCCGGTGTCTGGACTGGGAAGGTTCCCATGTCCAAGCTTCACACCAAACCAGTTTAATGAGAAACACACTTAAAACAGCAATAACACCTGGATTCAGGTCATGGAAGGTTGGGATGTTTCAGGAAGAATATGGATCTCAGCAGAGCCCTGTTTGAGTCTCCCAGTTTGGGCAGAAGCTCTGCTGAACAGTCCTAAGGCAGGGTTTGTGCCCATGGACCTCTCCCAGCACCCAAGATTTGAAGCTTGCTGTTCAGCCCCGCTCCAGCTGTTTTTGCCTGCTGTCCTGCCAGCTGCTCACACTCTGCAGGCAGTGGATGTCCTCTGGATACATCCATGGATTTTTCCTTTGCCCAGCAAGTCTGAACATGCTAAAGATCAAGTGAATGCGGTTGGCACTTCCCGCCAATAATTAGAAATGAAAGCAAGCATGAAATAAATGTCTGGGTTATTCTCATGAAAAATTGAGACTCAAACAGGGATTTCAGAAGCCAGGCTTCTGCCTTTCATTTCAGATTTTGGCCTCTTTTTGCCTTTGAAAAAAATGAAAATGTAAGTGTAGTGTCTGGGAGCTGGGAACCTCTCCTGCCCCAGGCTTCTCAGTGTCATTGAAGTCTCTTCTCATGCCACAGGAACACCAGTGCTGGAAAAGGGCTGAATCTGGTGGAGAGTCTGGATCACTGGGGATCCTCCCCACCCCTTCCACATGCTCTGAGAAGGGAGGTTAACTGAGGAGAAGATATTTCCCTGTATCCCTCAAGAATCTGCCTTTGAACAGAGCTGGGTTTGCAGCCACAAACCAAAGGAAACCTCCCAAGCCGCAAGAACAAATGGAATAATAAAGCCCAGATAATTTCAATGGGGGTGGTTATTAAGGGTTTTGCTGCTCCTTGGACCTGTTAACTCGTCCTGCCCAGGGGCAGTGCATCCTGCTTGGAATAACCAACTTTGGATCTCTCGTTTTCCCCTCCGGCCATCCGCTTCTGCTCCGGTTTCTGTTGTGTTCATGAAAGAATAAAGTTACCAGCGTCATCCCAGCTCGTCCCAGCTTGAATTCTCTGCCAGAGCTGGAGCTGGGCTGCACAGAGGAGCAGCAGGCCCACATGGGTGGCCCCTGCCAGTCCTGATTCTTCTTGTGGAGAGAAATGGAGCAGAACCTCATCCCTACACAGACCAGAGAACCCCAGAATGGTTTGGGTAGGAAGGGACCCTCATGGCCTTCTCATTCCACCCCTCTGCCATGGACAGGGACACCTTCTGGCAGAGCAGGCTGCTCAGATCCTCATGGAGATGATCCATGACCTGCAGGATGAGGCATTGGCAGATCACACTACTCCAGATATTTTCATGGAGTGGCACTGTCAATTAATTCCCTCGTCATTACATGATTCACTGTCAGACCTCAGGATCTGGATTTTAGCTGCTCCACTGGTCAGAGTCATCATTCCCTCATTCCTCGACAGATCAGGAGCCGTTTTTCTTATTCCCATTGCCCCCTGGAGGGAGCACCTTCTCAGCCAAGGAATCTCGGGAATGGAGGAGCTGCGTTGTGATCCAGAAGGACACGATGTCTTTGCCCTGCTCCCTCTGCAGATGGCACAGGGAGGGGAAGATCCCAGGGATCTCGTGTGCTGCAGGCTTGTTTTGCTCAGGGTTGGATCCTTGCCCAAGAAAAGCCACTCGAGGAATCTGGTGCCCCAAACCTTCCCCATCTCATTTCAACGATGACCTGGACTTCCCTCCTCCATCCCAGACAAATCCCACGGAGTCCCAGGGGTGAGTGAGCCAGAGCCAGAGAGTCCTGCAGCTCTTCCTGCTGGAGGGGAGGTGAGTTGTGATGGGTTCTGCCCGTCCTTTCAACCAGAGCCAGAGAGATGGGAAGGGAGGGAAAGGGGGGCAAAGGGAGGAAGGAGACACAAAGGCTGATGCTTTGCTAGAAAGGGAACACAGCATTCCCCAGTCTAATATCTGCCCTTTATTCTGCATTACAATATTTGCAGACTTCCAGACTGGACACGACACCGGAATCAAGGCTGAAATTACTTTTCAGCCATTCATTCATAACTGTTGTGTTTAAAAAAAAAAGAAAAAAAAAAGAGGAGAAGGAAAAAAAGAGGGAGAGAGAAGGTGGGGGAAACAAAAGTAAATACAAAAAGAGAAATGTTAACATGTGTGGCACAGAATGTGTATGGCAGACAAAGCTCTGCTTGTTCTGCCACAAAGGCTTTGAAAAGCAGGTGTCATAGCAGCTGTACAAGGTTAAAGCACAGGGACCATTATGTACAAAATGAGGGAGTCTTTATCCACAGTCTGCTTCAGCTCTTAAGAATGTGCTTCCTATTGTGCCAGTGTTTGCTGGAAGGACTCCATCTACACAATGGAGAAATTTTTCATTCTCACCTTCCCCCCAACCTCCGTTCCACCATCCAAATCTACAGTTATGGATATAATACAGACCTCTGGCATTCAAGGTCCTCATTGCCCCACACTTCTGAAACAAAAGCTATTGTGCTGCACCATGAAAGGCGCCTGTGGCAGAATAAAGCCCTTCAGCAGAGAACCCTGAGAGAGTATTTGTGAGGCTCTCTCCAAAGTTAAAATCCCGGCGAAAACAAAATGCTTCCAATTAAAAATGTTCCCTCACTTTGTTTTGTGTGGTTCGTTTCCTTTGCTCCCTCTCCCCCTCTCAGAGATGTTCAGAGAGATGCTCGTACAAAAAGGCAAGTGACCTGTCCTTGTTTTCATCCTCAAAGGGAAAGATGGAAAAGCAGGAATGCACAGCTTGGGAAACAAGCAGCATTATTAAAAGCAAGAAGCTGAAAAACAGGCCAGGAAGCATCTTCTTCCCGGTGGGCAGTGGGATGGGCTGATGTGCTCCGAAACACAAGGTGTGAGCTCAGCAGTGACACACATTTTTGGGTATTAACAAGGGGGTAACAGAACTATCCCATTCCCAGATTCTCCATATCCTTCCCCACAGCACATCCAGCATGCCTCTGGTGTCTCCTAGAGGGAGCAGGACAGATGGTCCCTACATTAACTGGCTTGTCCCCTGGGTTTGTCACAGGCATGGAGCAGGCTCCTGTTGCCCGTCCCCAACCGAGACCAACCCTGCCAAAAATGAACCCTCAACCAAACCCTGAAGCCACCAGAGGTCAGCGAGCACTTTGCTGTCACCCCCAGGAGATGCTGCTGGGACAAACCCAACCCCTTGTTCCAGAAATATGCACAGAATCCCACAATGGGCCAGGCTGGAAGGGACCACAGTGGTCACCTGGTGCCACCTCCCTGCTCCAGCAGGGCCATCCCAGAGCACAAGGCACAGATTGGAATATCTCCAGTGAGGGAGACTCCACAGCCTCTCTGGGATCTGTTCAGGGCTTGGCACTGCCCAGGAAAGTTCTTCCTCATGTCCAGGTGGAA
>VZTH01003449.1:7702-43452 GCA_013397815.1 Aleadryas rufinucha | reverse complement strand
AATGGGCCAGGCTGGAAGGGACCACAGTGGTCACCTGGTGCCACCTCCCTGCTCCAGCAGGGCCATCCCAGAGCACAGGGCACAGATTGGAATATCTCCAGTGAGGGAGACTCCACAGCCTCTCTGGGATCTGTTCAGGGCTTGGCACTGCCCAGGAAAGTTCTTCCTCATGTCCAGGTGGAACTTCCCAGGCATCAGTTTCCCATTGCCTCTTGTCCCTGGGCACTGAGATGGTTGTATAGATTTTCCCTCTTGAGCTCCCACTCCCTTCTTCCCACGGAATGTGTTCCCATGTTTATGACGTGGTCCTTACTGGCTGGCACATCCTTCCTGGGCTCTGGAAGCACCGGGGTGCAGCTGAGGAGGCAGCACGAGGCTGGAATCTGCTGAGTGTGACTGAAAGGAGGGGGACACCTGAGGAATACTGATCTGGCAGGGAGTCGATGTCCCCAGGGTGGTGATTCACCCCCACAGAGGGTACTGTGAGGTGTGAGAGGTGGAAACTCCTGGGTGAACAGGGGCTGTGTGCAAGGGTGGTTGTGTTAGGCACCTAAGACCTGCACCTCAAATTTCCCAAATTTATCAGTGTCTTTGGGATTGGAGAGAGCAGAACAGGGAAGGCACAGACAGTTTGAGTTTGATTTGTCTGCAGCTGGCTCTTTTCTGTATGAATTTTGTATTTAGTGCGTGTCTGGTGGGGTGTGGAGCCAGGCAAGGCGATCTTTGGCTCAGCAGCTCCTGCAGCCCATGGCGAGCACGACTCGGTGCAAATAATGTCCCTTTGAGAGCACTGCCTGTCCTGGGACACCAACCCCAGCCAGGCTGTGCATCCAGGGTGCAGAGTGGGACTCGCACTGATAAGGATGAGGAATTGAGCCCCAGGACCCCTTGCACTCCAGCAGGTGACAAAGGCTGGAGTTGTTCTTCCATCCCCATGCACTTGGGTGTGAGCTCAGGCATCAGCTGGGAGTCCCCACGTAAGGATCCCCCTCTGGCTCCTCTCCAGTGTCCCCCATTCCCTGATGGCCTCCCCTGCAGTGGGAATGTCTTTTCCATCAGCACCTGCCCAGCACTGCCTGGGACACGTGTGACCAGCTGCTGGTGTGACACACGGGTGGTTGAGCTCTGTGCATGCACAGCCTTGGTGACATCTGCCTGGGTGTGATTCGAGTTATAAATGCCAGGAGTTAAGAACAGGGAGCAGGATGGAAAACCAGAGAGGGTGTCTGGAGGGTGGCCCTCCATAGCCAGAATGGTCACACAATCCTGGAATGGTTTGAGTTGGAAGAGACCTTAAAGCCCATCCAGTTCCACCCCCTGCCACGGGCAGGGACACCTTCCACTGTCCCAGGCTGCTCCAAGCCCTGTCCAACCTGGACTTGAACGTTGCCAGGGATCCAGGGCCAGCCACAGCTTCTCTGGGCACCCTGTACCAGGGCCTCAGCACCCTCACAGGGAGGAATTCCTTCCTAGAAACTTATCAGCTTCTCTTACTCTTTGCCATTAGATGGGTTATAAAACTCTCAGGAACCTTGTTCCCAGATTGTGAGAAGCATTTGAGCCTCTCTCTGTGTGCTCCTGGATCTGTTTTATTCATGTTGCATTTTTAATCACCTGGGTGTTTTTCAAACATTGCTTTTAGGGAGCTGTTGCTGTCACTGTCCCTTTATCAGGTCTATTCCCAGCTGGATTTTCCTCTGGCACTGGTGTCAGCACCCCGCCCTTTCCACTGCAGTGACACTGTGATCCTGGAGGAGTTAATCCCAGCTGGCAGCTGGACCATTTCCATGAGCCCAAGAGCAAATTAGAGCCAGGCATGGGGCAAGGGTGGACATCATGGCTTGGCTTGTGGACATGGAGGTCTTCTGAGTATGAGACCCAACACTCGGGGCCACCGAGGCAGAGGGACAACAACTGCACTGCCCATTCATTCTTTGTGACACAACCATCCCCCTTTCCAGGCTTGCCAATGTCCTCTAAGATGAAGATCCAGTGGCAAATAGCCCACAAACAGTTTTTCTGCCTCTTGGCACTATCACCTTCCTCAGAAGAGACTTGGATTCACAGTTCTTGTGTGGTTTGCAAGCAGAGGGAGAAACGGAGCTGGGAAAGCAGCTGATGTCAAGAAATGAGCTAATGAAGGGAGATCACAAAGTGTGCAACCCCAGACGCTTCTATCTTTCTCTCCAGTTACCTTGGTAACTGGGTAGTGATATGATGTTGCTTGGTTTTGTATCCTGCGAGTAAAAGAAGCTCAAAGTACCCACCACTGGCAAAAATATTGGGAAGATATCACATTCATCTACAAAACAACAATTAAGTTGTGGCCTTGCTAGATGCTGTATCGAAGGGGGGATGTATCTCCCCCAAAGCCTGGATGAAATGACTTCTATTTTCCTACGAGCCAGCAATTTAGTGCAGCTTTTGATGGGATTTCTCAGGGCCAAATCAAAGGGATCACCCCAGGACGGCTCTTTTCAGGGACATGGCTCACTGAGGCTCTACATCCTTTCCTCTGTAGGCCTTTCTGCTGATGATAATGTTGGTTAAAGGCAGATATGGACTCCTGGTGAACAGAAACAGGCTTAGACCACGTGTGATGGACTCTCTCAAGGGGGATGTGGAAAACCCAGCAGCTCCCAGGGGTGTGGAGACCCCTCTGACATGAGAAATGACATTTGGTGTCAATAATGGACCTGGGCAGGGGTGCACCCAGTGACCTCTGTGGGCAAGGGGCTGTTATGGACCCACTGGAGCTGCCAGGAGTTCATTCTTTGCCCCAGCTCTCAAATATCAAGGCATTTCTTCTCTCCAAGGGGTTCAGCAATGCTGCTGCACCCCAGTAACTTTCCCCAAATCTCCTCCAGCTCTACCCAACCCCACTGGGTGGGAGAGTTTGGAGTGCTGAGGATGGAAATGGACTTTTTTCCAGCCACTCTACCCGACCAACCAGCAGCTCCTGCTCCTGTATTCCCCTTTTCCAGCCCCATTTGTGCCCCCTGGCCCCGAGGTCTGGGGCAGTGGTGTCACCCAGGGGTCTCCAGGGCATGATGCAGTCACAGGGGCTGGAGAAGCCCATGCTCTGCTTCCCACTGCTTTGGTCTTCCTGCCCCAAGCGTTTCCTTGGTGTCTTTACCAAACCTGCAGCCAATTATTGAAATTAAATGCTCCCTGTAAGTCAAGGACTCGAGCAGGAAAAGGAGGTGAGAAAAACAGTTCAAAGGGGAAAAATCCACCCAGGAGGGGAGGAAGCAGCACTCCTCTGCTGAGGGGGAAAAATGCCCAAATAACTTATTTAATTCTGAATATCATCTTCTTCCAGCCTCTGCTCCTGCAGGCATTGAAATGGGAAGGGAAAAAGTTAGGCTGGGAGTCAGCTCTGGATGTAAAACCTGGAGAGCCAGAATTTTCCAGGTAAACCCAGAGCCTCTGGGGGAAATGTGAATGGTATCTTTGCACCAAGAATGGTATCTTTTGCCATTCCCACTCTTCCTTGAGCAGTTCTGCAAAGCCCTGGGAGTAGGACCTGGAGACTTGGATGCTCAGAGGCAGAGGGAAGTGGTTGGCTTTAAGAGAGGATGTCTTGAAGAAGGGCAGGGCTGGACACAGAGAGTTGTCTCCCTCTGCCTTTGGGTGAAGCATCAGAGGTCCCAGTGGGGCTGGTGAAGGTCTGTAACCAAAAATTCCAAACCTGTCTTCAGGGGAAGCACGTGGCTTGCTTTTGGCAATGCTGCAAGGAAGTGAAATTCGATTAAAAAATTCAAATAAACCATATTTCTGTCTGGGTGTTAGTTTAGAGGCTGATCATGGCTTTAAACAGGCAGAGAATAGGGTGAGATTTGACATCAGGAAATTGTTCCCTGTGAAGGTGGGGAGGCCCTGGCACAGGGTGCCCAGAGCAGCTGTGGCTGCCCCTGGATCCCTGGCAGTGTCCAAGGCCAGGCTGGACAGGGCTTGGAGCAGCCTGGGACAGTGGAAGGTGTCCCTGCCCATGGCAGGGGGTGGGAGGAGCTTTATGGTCCATTCCCAATCAAACCATTCCAGGATTCCATGGCCATGGGATATCTGTATGGATAATTTATATCTTATTTCTTTTTCCAAACACTGACAGTTGATCAAGGTCTCCAAAACATGGAAATCAAAAAAACCCCAAAACGTGGAACAATTATAATGCTATGGTTACCGACCTTATTTGCCTGCACAAATCCCTAATATTTGCCTTTTAAAGGCAAAACTGAATTGTTATTACAGCGAGAACAGGCAGAGAGACAGCGCAGAGGCAGCAGCAGCGATTTGAAGCCTGTGCCATCCCTGCACTCCTCGCACAGCCCCAGCCACTCCTGCGTGGTGGAGCACACGGAAAATGCAGATCAGACATGGATGGAGTGGCCCAGAGCTGGTCCCTGCCACGGCTGGAGGGTGTTCTCCTTTCCCGGTGCCTGGCTGTGCGTTCAGGGCTGCCCAGCCCACGGCCACCGGCGACAGCTCAGCCTGACAAGTCAATAAAAAGGAGGGAAGAGGAAAAAGAGCGACAAGGCACCTGAAATGGGCCGGAAAGGCTGGGAAGCCTAAGTGTGTAAAGCTTGGCTAAGCAGAGTTTGGGAGGAGGGAGCAGTGAGGAGGAGGAGGAGGAGGAAGGTGGACTAACAGCCTTTTCAATAAATATATTTATTTTTTAATCAGTGTTCAGTGGTTGTGCAGTGTCTCGGAAGAAGCAGCAGAGTTCTCCCACCAATTAACCCCAGCCCCCGGCCGTGCCCTCAGGGGTGCCCGGGCGTGCGGGCACCGCCGTCCCTTATCTTTGTGCCATCTCCTCCAAACGCCAGAGCAGGGGTCTGGCTGGAAAACCGCAGAAATTTCCTCCAGACAATAAAACGATTCAATTTACTGCCTGTAATAGAGGGAGTCCGTCAGGCAGGGTGAGAATTCGGGCTGGTGCTGCATCGCTGAGTTTCTGCTGCCATCCTGTGGCCGCCGCCGCCCTTATTTCGCCTGAGAGGTTTTTGGTTGGAGGGAGGTGGGAACAGAGCACAGGATCATGGAATGTCCTCAGCGGGAAGGCACCCAAAGGGGCCACATGTCCCTCGTGTCCCCCTGGCCTGCTGATGCCTTTTCTTGGTCTTAAAATCAAGAGCCAAACACGGTTAGAAGGGAAAAAGGGAATTTTACTTCGGTATTTATTTTAAGGATCCTTGGTGCACTCTGTCCAGGTGGAGCACGCTGGAATGCACATCCAAATGCACACCCAAATGCACCCCTGTCAGCACCCCCGAAATACACACCCACAATAGTTTGGGTATATCATTATAGCCTTTACCAATTAACACATCTATCCAAGATTCCCCAATGAGAGGCTGAGTGAACCCCCCTCCCCGAGGAACTTTCCCCCCCTGGCCAGGCCTAGCTCAGGTTACAAAATGTGTTCCAGAGAAGGCCTCGGTGTCTGAGGCTTCTGAGATGTTTGGTCTCCTGGCTTAAGGAATATTGGGTCTGTGGTGGTTATCAAAGCTGAAGAATTAGAAGTGTGTGGGCTAAAAGGCCCTTAAGAATACATAAAACTTATATAAAAGAATATATAGAGGTGGTATATATAAAAAGCAAAAAAAGCATCATGGCATCACTGCCCTCAGGGCTGGGGCTGCTGCTGGCACCTCCCTGCCTTGTGCACTCAAACACTCGCTGCTTTTACCCCACCAGCCTGATGGTTTTGCAAAATCTTCTGCTGGGGAAGTTTCCCCTGAGTTTGGATCTGCAGGGTTCACCTGTGCTCTCTTCTCCACCATAAAAAGTCCTTTATCCCACCTTGGCTTGGTGTGTTCCCATCGCTCCTGCAAATCATGAAACCTCCATGGACTGTGCAATTCCCAGCAAGACAAAATAATGATAAATCTTTGTGTATTCAGGTTACAGCTCGTTGATCTCTTTTATTGGGATCAGTTTAAAGCCAGACACCCCATGCAGGGTCAGTCTGCTCCCACAGTGACAAAGTGAGGCTCTGGTCACATCCCATCCTCAGGGTCTGCAGGATCTCCTCCTTCAGCCTGGCCTCAGGGGGAAATTAATTCCTCAAATGTTTGTGGGTTGCTTTGCAAACACAGAATCCTGGAAATATTCTGGATATGGCCAGTGACAATATTTACAGGGGCTTTTTTGTCAAAGTGATCCCTGCAGGAGAAACCTGGTCATTACTTTGGATGTGAAGGTTTTTAGCAGTTCTGCCACTTGAAAAAATAATGCAGAAGAAAAAGAGTAAAACTGAGAAAAGAATAGGAAAACCAAGGGGGCACTCTGGAGTTTTACCCTGATTTGCCCAGTGAAGAGGAGGAGATGGGAGAAGGCAACTGGGAGGACAACAGGCTGCACAAATCTTGGAATTCCCACCTGAGCAGGGAGGTTTGGCTGACACAAATGCAGTAATTTGACATTCTTGTCTTTTTTTCCCCCTGGAAAATCAGCATGGGTTTTGTATTAAACACCCTAAGACTCTGAAATGGGGGTTCAGGCAGCATTGCATTGAAGGGATTGCAGAGACTCATCTCCTCTCTGCTTAGTGGAATTATGTGCCAGCCCCACTTTGGTTGACTTTCCAGAAAAGTTTACCTAAAAAATGGAGTTGAGGAATTTTATAAATAGAAAATTGAACATATAATTGAAAGGAAAAAAAAAGGATACCTGCTTTTCTTGCAGGAGCAACAGTCAGCAGCAAAGGATACAGACATGACAAAAACAAGGAGAAAATGTATTTTTCTACAGTGAAAATACACTCTCCTTTGTGAATTTCTTTTCTACCTACACGGAACATCAATGGATACTTTTAGTTAAAAAAAAAATCATTACTAATGATTTTAAAATGCAAATACGCAATGCAAAGGATCTGCAGGCACAACCCCTAATGGGCTGGGGACTTCTTTTCCTTCTGGGCAAGGACGTTTCCTTCTCTTGCAGCACAAGCATGACCATGGCTTTGGAATTCCTGGCCTGTGGGTAAAGCTGGCCGAGGGAGGGAAAATAAATCCTGACTCACTCAGGGGATGGTGGAAGAGTTGATTCCTGGCCCCTTGTCCCCAGTGGACTTTGCTGGAGCCTTGCAGGGACATCCACCCTCATTCCTCACATGCTGCATCTTCCCCCTTTCATTCATCCTAAAATCAGACTCATGAAAACCCCTCCTTGTTTGTTTTTTCCCCTCTGTGCAGAGCCCTGTAAAACAGACTGAAAGGCACCTTGAGAGGTGTTCAGTCTGGCCCACACAGGTTTTCTTGGAAGTAAGAGGGAAACAAGAGAATAATGTTGAAAAGAGGATGATTTAGAGCGGTGTCCAGACTCTTTCCGCCCTGCAATGCAGGAGAGCTTTGCCAGGGTAAATTTTGTGTTTCCAAACCAACTGGAGACAGACACAATTGTTCTCTTCAATGCCAGGCTTTAGGTCCTGGGAAAGCTGGGGGCTGTATTATTTGCAAGCACAATTCCTGAATTTCCAGGGGGAATCTGTTGGTGTCAAAGCAATGAGAAGGAAACAAAGGCTTGGAGAGGAGAGGCTGGGAATGCTGTTTGTGACAGATGCGCCTGAGCCTTTCGATTCTGGCCACAGAGCCTGACACAGGAATTTGCCATCTGTTTGGGCTTTGGATGGTAAAAATCACCCTCCTCCCTCCCCCCACAATGACCTGCTGCTGCTGGAGCAGGTTTAACATGGATTTCTGTGTGTAAGAATGATGGGGCTGGCACGTGATGGCATTCCAGCAGGTCACCTCATGGCTGCGGCATTCCACGGGTGGGATGGAGCTGCAGGGGTCATTCCTGCTCCTCTGGGGAGCTCTTGGCTGAGCAGGAACACTGCTCCATGCTGGGATCTTGCACACAGGTGAGACGAGCTGGGATGTCGCTCTGTTCACTCTGATTTCCCTCCGGGAATCATCTCCCAGGGGATCTCTGCAGACTTCTTGCTTTAGTGGGAATCCATGCTGCAAAGGGAGATTTGGGGACAGAGAAGGTTTTCCAAGAAGGCTGAAGATTAGGGTTTGGTCCTGGGATGGCTCAAGTGGTTTTGAGCTTGGAGATGGCTGGTGGGGTTTTTTTGGTTGTGGCCAAGAGGTTGAAAAACGCCGTGTTTTTGGGAAATCATGGAGAAATAAAGCACCAGGACACGTTTTTGAGAAGTCATGGAGAAGTAAAGCACCAGGACATGTTTTTGGGAAATCCTGGAGAAGGAGAGCACCAGGACACGTGTATGAGCACTGATACCACAACACAGAATTGTGTCTCCCGTGAACCGTTGGGAAAACCGTTTTGTATCCTGGAATCCATGGAATAGGAACCTCATCCCTGTGATCAGCTGATCCCAGTTCAGTCTTAGCTCTGTTCCTACCTTGGATGTGGCAACCAGAACACTCCAGCTCCGGACTCCCACAGCCTCTGTGCTTCCAGAGCTTTCCAACATCGACTTCCAGAGCCTGGGATTGAGAAACCATTCGTGATTTCTTCAACACATAGAAGCTGAAAAACAGCAGTGCTCTGTGGCCCATTACTCTGTTGATCTGACTTGTCAGATGACCATTGCACATCAAATTTATATAATATGTATTTGTTTATTTTATTTAGATCTTCCTGTCTACCTCTTACAAGGAGAAAACACTTCCATGGCTTGTTTCCAGTGTGGAAATTAATGAAGATGGTGGGATTCAGTACATCAGAATGCCTTGGGATGTTCGAGGAACAGTGTGGCACTGCCTCTGAAGCCCTTCTGTGTGTAAAATGAGACTTTTCCAAGCAAGTCCTCCTTCACTGAAGTCAGTGACATTTGAGTGTCTCATGACAAGATCCTGCAGTTTCACTGGATTTTTAACCTCAGTCTCTGCTTTTCTTGGCATTTAAGTAATTAAATATTCACCCTCAGTTGTTTATCACCACAAGAGGGTTTGTGGTGAGGGATAATAGTAATAATAATAATAATAATAATAATAATAATAATTAACCACTGTAGACTGGATAGGGTTGAAACTATATAAAAAATACAAGAGTAGTGAATATGATTCATGGAGTGACATTATAGAATCATCAAATGGTTTGGGATAGAAGGGACCTTAGACATTCTCTTGTTCTTCACCACCTGCACCAGAAACCTTGCACTAGCCCAGGTTGCTCCAAGCCCCATCTGACCTGGCCTGGAACACTTCCAGGGATGAAGGGATAACTCCTGTGTCACCCAGAAGGACGACAGCAAAAGTGGCACACGTGATATTTGTGTACAAATGCTGGAGGGGAAATGACATAAAGTGATCAAGAAATTGTTTCAGGTGGAAAATGCCTGTCCATCCAAATCTGGGAAAGAAAGGAAACGAGGCTGGCTATCAGCAAGAGCATCCATTTCTGGACAGGTAGATTATGGAAAGGCCCTGTGTGGTTGTAGGAGCTTGTTCCCAGGACCACCCCCAGCTGCTCCATCGAGGGTACCGGCGCTGTTCAGATCACACCACTTTTGTCATCACTCAAAGCCACGAAGTTAAAGCTAAATACACACAAGAGTTTGGGCAGCACTTGTATTCTTCCTTGGAAAGTGCTGTTCCAGGAGATCCGCTGCTCAGGAATGTATTTAATTGCAGTTAATTGCATGGGTGTTTACCTTGTAATGGTGTCAGTGACACAAGGTCCTGGATCTGCAGCCTGGTCCTCGTTCTCCCTTGCTCGCAGATGTCTCTGTCTGGGGTCCCAGACTGAGCTCATTGGGTTGTCTTCCTACAGGGACTTAATTTATTCCCAAATGTCCTGTTCCCAAACACCAACAGACCTTGGAACTGGTTGCCCAGAGTGGGGAAGTGTTCCAGGCCAGGTTGGACGGGTCTTGGAGCAACCTGGGCTAGTGGGAGGTGTCCCTGCCCATGGCAGGGTCTGGAATGGGATGTGCTTTAAGGTCCCTTCCAACCCAAACCATTCCATGATTCCATGATCCAGAGAAGACCCATGGGCCAAAGCCCTCCCAGCTTGGTCTGTACACGTGTCCAGGTGCCAGTTCTGGGTCCTGCAGCCCCTGGAACCCCCTGGTGAATGCACCTGATCTGGGGACCCATCAGTGGGGGCAGTTTGAAGTCTCTGGCAGAAACAAGAAAGGCTGCAGAGTTGAGTTGAGGTTGGATGGGAAAAGGGCTTTCCCTAAATCTTCCAGCAATACCTCTGGTGTGGCTGCTCCTTAATGCAAACCAGGGAAACAACCAGTGATTCATGAGTTCTGCTGAGCTCTTTGTGATGGCCCAAAGCTCCTCCTGCCCACACATTTCCCCCAGCTCCTCCTGGGGATAGGCGGGGGAGAAGCAGTTGAGAGGTTGTGTGAAGTTCACCCTCCCTGAGAAGCTGCTCGTGCTTGGACTTGTCCAAAGAGTTGTCGTGGTGGAGCTTATGAGCTTGTGCAGGGAAAGTGCTGCTCGTTGCTCCTTGAAGACCCTGAGAGTGAAGCTGTGGGTGTTGTGATGTGTTGGGACAAGCAGGGTGACACTGCTGCCTGCGCCCTCCTGTCTGACCCTGCCCCTCTGAGTCACCCCCTCCACCCAGCCCTCCCTGCAGCATTGCAAAACATCCTCTCTCTCTACATTTCCTGGTGTGCCCAGCATTTCTGGGACAAAGCCAGCTGTGCTGTTCCATGTTGGAGGTCACATCATGGTGCAAGGAGTGACTTTGGTGTGGTCTGGCTCTTTTATGGCAGCTGCCTTTCTCACCTGATGACTGGCACTGTCAAGTCCACCTTGGTGACAGAAGCCATGGCCAAGTAACACTATTAGAGCTGCTCAGCCTCGTGTAGGTAATGAAAATAATAAATAAATTTTTGGGGGTGTGTTGCTAGAAAATGAAAATCACAGGAAAATACATTTTGGCTGGACTATCACATTTTTTCTGAACTCTCCTCTCCTCTTCCTCTCCTCTTCCTCTCCTCTTCCTCTCCTCTTCCTCTCCTCTTCCTCTCCTCTCCCTGTTCTTGTAAGCCCAGTTAGAAATGGAAATGCTGTTTTGAAATGAAAACTAGAGAAGTTTTCACTTGGCTTAATTTCGTATGAAGATCTTGGCTTTTCTCTCCTCTGGTGTTTAAAACCAGGCCTGGCAGAAACTCCTCCTGAGCTCACCTGCTGCCACACTCCTCCCAGTTCTGTGTTTTCCAGTCCTTTTGCTCTTTGCAAAACCCCCAGACAAACTGAGTCCCCTCCAGCCCCCCAAATCCTTCATAAATAACTCCTGCAGCACCTCTTAGCCCTGAGAGCGGTTAAGCCACCGTTCCAGGTGGGTTTACCTGATTTCAGGGGTATTTGAGGCTCGTAGAGCTTTCCAAGCTCGTTTTTCCTGACCCTTGGCAGGTGCTGTGCCTGGCAGTTTATCTCCTTGGCCAAGCAGGAGTTCGGGAGGCCGGGAAGGAGGGATGCAAACAAAGGTGTTACTACCATGTTACTTGGCTCTCAACGGCCAGAAGAGATGCAAGAGCCTTTTGGCACAGTGGTACTTTTTTCCTCAAAGAAAAAAAAAAAAAGAGGAAAAAGGACTTTAATTGAAGCCTGCAATGTTGTATAAATGGAAGATCTAAGTTTTAATTGAAAAATAATTATAACCACTTAATCATTTTAAATGAGGGCTGTAATTGCAGTCAGTTCATAATAGCCAAATACAGACACTTAGATTCCTGCAATAAAGCAGGGATGGTACAGCTTGATTTGCTAATAGCTCTTCCACTTCTCTCCTCTTTTGTCTCAAAGATTAATTCAGGCAAGGGCTATTAGTGCCGTTAATTGGTTCTGCAATTTAGACCTTGTGCTTGTGAATGAGTGACTGATGCAGACCCATCAGCCAATAATGTGAACACTTTGTCAATGTGTTCCTCATTGTCCGGCTCCGCAGAACTCCCCCGGCAGCTCCTCCGCCACCCAGCCCCGGCTCCCCGGGGGGATCAGGAGGAGCGGGGCTCCTCCGGGGTGAGGGATTCACTTAGCTTTAGATAGGTCACCCAGATGTCTTTGAAAGCACGGCCGGCTTATGAATAAAATAATTAGGCAGTCCAGGCGTCCTCCTTGGCAGGGACAAATCCCATATTCAGGAGAAAATCTTCTCCACTGTGCTGGAAGCAGGAGGTTCGGTGGGGTTGTGAAGGTGGTGAGGAGATGTGTTAGAGGAAGAGTGGACCCTGCAGGTGGGAAGGGACTGATGGCTCCAGGCAGCACCCCGGGAGGGGTCCCCTTTCCACAGGCAGCAGCAAGGCTAAAGTGAGGCTAAATCACTTAAATCCCAGAGAACAGCACAAACTCTACTTTTTAACAGGTGTTATTTCCCACTTGAGCAGTCACAGCACCGGTGGTGGGCAGCGGGCACAGCTGGAGGCACTTGGAGCAATTTGCAGTGTCATTCCTTAGAAAAACACCCAGGGAAGGCTTTGTCCTTGCTATATCCCTGTCGTGTGAGATAACTGAGATGAGTTGCACAAGACACATCGAGCTGGTAAGTTTAGGTGGTTGAAGGAGTTCAGCCCTTGGCTATTTTCACTGTGAGATCCTCCCAGCAGAGAAAACTGCCCTTTTTGTTAAGGTTAGGAACTTTTTGCTTGGGAATGCTGCTGCTCACACACAAAGACCCTACTCTTCTGGCAGCTGTACGTTGACACATCTTGAAATAAACGCCTGATAATTAGGACAAAATCTGTCCCTTTGCAGGTATCTGGCACTCCCCACCCAGGGATCGACGTGTACCGAGTGGAGATGCTTTTTCCAGGCCTTCCAGGCTGATCAAATGCAAGGTGAATTTATCCTTTGAGTTAATGTATTGAACACGGTCCTTGGCTGCCATGAGTCTTTTCCGTCTCCGGGCGATCCCGGTGGTGACAAACACAGGGAGTGTGTTTGTGCTCTGGACTCAGGCTCTATATTTAGCTACGTGATACTGGGAAAGCTTTCCGTGATTAAGTTCTGTTGACCGATACCGAAAGTAATTAACAGCCCCAACGTGGAGCGGACGAGGTGTGGCACCAGCACTGGGTGTCACTGGGCCCAAAAAATGCCTGGGAGAGAGAGTGGGTTATGAGAGCACATGAATCACCGGTCCTGTTCTTTTGGGGAAAAAAAAGGAAAATGAGGTAGTGTTCCATTTAAACCTGAGGACTGTTTGGAGTTGTCTTTTTTCCCTGGTTGGTGTTTAATTTTGGGCATTAATTTCATGAACGACATGTAACAAACTTCAGTGTTAGACACAACATTTTCAGAATTGATAATTGAGGCTCTGGGACAAATAATCTTAAGTGGGAGTGACATCTCCCTTGGAGCTGCACGAGTAGGGCTGCTCTGCTTTGGACAAGGGAACAGACTGGGTGACTTCCCACAGTCCCTTTCTTGGTTCTCTCAAAAAGGTGCAGGACAAAAATAATCTCTGGGAGATTTTGCTGCCACAACAGGTTGGATCTTCCTCAGAAGCAGCTTCATGGGGAAGTCCTCGAGGCATTGAGGCCAAGCATCTGGGAGAGATTCCAGTGTCCTTGAGCAAGGGTAAATTCAGCCAGGGGACAGAGGTCCACTCCTTCGTGCTTCCTCCTGACCTTCCACTTCCACCACCTAAACGTCACCCCACTGAGCTCCACGTCTCCTGAAGGTCCCTCCTTGACCCCTCCATACGCTCTGTGTATCTGGCACTGCCAAAACAGGGCTCCTCATCTCCTCTTCTCCTGCACATTCCCTGTTCAACCACAAACAGGTTGGTACCTGTGGAAAACTCGGCTAGGAAGAAAGTGGTGAGGGATGGAGCAGAATGGGCAAACAAGACATTACCCCACAAAGGCATTTTCTGCAGTATTTCTCTTAGGCTGCTCTGGTCTTACAGCAGGTCTGCCCTGCCATCTTCCTTTGCCCATGGAAACAAGTCTAAATTCCTATTTGGATGAGGGGTATAAAACAATAATAAATGAGGATATGCAGTTTTGTCTATGCTTTCCCCTTGGACCTCCCACAACAAACTGCAGGTTCACACCTTTCACTCTTCAGCAAATGCTGCCTCCCCCGTGGGCTCCCAGCCCAGCCTTCCTGAGGTCTGCCCAAACACCCATTGCTACAAGATTCCCTCTGTTATACGTTAACCTCGGCTTAAATGTTTTGGTTGAGCCAGAGGGAGCCATGCTAATAAATCATGGAATCATTTAGGTTGGAAAAGCCCTCTAAGATCATCAAGTCCAACTGTTCCCTCAGCACTCCCAGGTCAATCACATCCCCAGGTACCACATTCACACGTCTGTTAAATCCCTCCAGGGATGGAGACTCCACACTTCCCTGGTCAGCCTGCTCCAATGCTTGATAACCCATTCCATGGAGGAATTTTTCCTAATATCCAATCTAAACCTCTCCACTTGGCTCAAAAGCATCATCCTTGCCAGGAAAAGATTAGGCTCTCCAAAATTTTTGTGTTTCATCCGAATTAAGCCCCTCTGTGCTTGGTCTCCTGAAGCGCCCAGGTGTTTCTGTGGAAGCTCTCTAGAGGGACCCGCCGGTCCCGTCTGGCTGTGCCGGCTGCACCTCTGCCTGGAGGGAGAAGGTAAACAGAGAGCGAGGTGGAACAAATGGTTCTTGGTACCGAGCGAGGAAATTATCTCACCGAAACAGATAAAGGCAAGGGGAGGTTTGCCTGGTGCACCCAGAGCTCTCCTGACTGCTGGCGTGACGTAGGCACTGCCTCCGGCTAAAAGTCCCCGGTGCCCTGGCTGCCTGCCCCAGACCCAGCTTGTGGAGGCTTGTGCGCGCCCAGGACGTGGCTCCCGCGCGCCCGGCACCATGTCGGTGACCATCTGCCAGTCCATGGGCTTCGTGGTGTCCGCCCTGGGCATTGGAGGCATCATCGCGTCCACGTGCATGGACCAGTGGAGCACCCAGGACCTGTACAACAACCCGGTGACGGCCGTCTTCAACTACCAGGGCCTCTGGCGCACCTGTGTCCGGGAGAGCTCCGGCTTCACCGAATGCCGCGGCTACTTCACCATCCTGGGGCTGCCAGGTAGGGGCTGATGGCGCCAGGGAAGAGGTGGGAGGGCGCGTGGCACAATCTCTGTGTGAGCAGTGGAGGATTTTCAGTGGGCAACCCAAATTTCAGCCAAAACGGATCTTGGGTGCTCACCTTGTTTGAACAACTGGTCCCTTGGGGATGCCTCAAGGCAAACCCCCTCCCATGGCCAAGCTGAGGTTCAGAAAACTCATTACAACTAATTACACATCGGGTTCCTGAGGTGTTGCCCAGGCTGCTCCATGGGGAGATTCGTCCCCTGTGCCGTGGGTGGCTCCGGTTCAGATTCCTTCCCCAGCTGTGTGGATGTGTGTGGCTTCCCACCAGAAGCCACTAATAGTCTTGTCATTGGAGAAGATCCTTTCCTAAGAGGATATGTCACAGTTCAGCTCACTGTATTTCTATTCGAGCTAACACCACCAGGCTGGATTTCTCCCTAATTCTCCTTTGGTTCCAGTTTTTTCTGCCACGGGAATCATTCCTGTCCTGGTTGTGCCCAGAGTATCTCGGGGTGCAAACAATTAGGTTACAACAGGATTATCTGGGGTTTCTTCTTGCCTTAACACAGTGAGAAAAAAGGCACTTAGACTCTTATACCCATCTGGCCTCTGTGCTTTGATACAGCCAGAATGGAGGGCAGAAGCCAATTATATCGGGAAATCACTGCAGAACTTCTGCAAAATGGCATTTCCAAAACACACAGAAAGGGGCATTGTGCACAAAAATTGCTTCTCTCAAGACAAGGCACAAATCAAACCAGTATAACCCAGTGTGGTTGTGGCCTCAGACACTGGCTGGGGAGGTATTTCATCCCCTGAGCTGTGTTTTTGTGTTACTCCTCTCTGGATCCTCATTCCCAGCTGGTGTCTGGCTTTGGCTGTGCTGCAGCTTCCCCAAGTTGGTGCCAGGGATGTCCCTGAGTATCATCCTCTTGCTGGAGCTGTGGCTTGGAATGTTCCTGCTTGGACTCTTGGGTGCAGAGAAGGACATGAGCCTGATCCTGTCTGGGCATCCAGCTGAAGGACGACATCCAAAGAAGGGTGTTTGTGCAGGGCTGGTATTCACACACTTCTCTCCCAGTCAGCAAAGCTGAGCGGCTTTGGCAAAGAAAAACTCAGGGAGAAAAGGGCAGGGCAGGTTGGTAAAACTCATGGGGTTAATGGTTGGACTTGATCTTAGAGGTTTTTCCAACCTTAATAATTCTATAAAGAGATCAAAGTTGCCATGTGAGGACTAAATTGAGGTGTAAAAACCAAACCCTCCCCACACAGATGCTCCCTCAACATGCTGCAGTTCTTCCCCTTCTTGCAGTTCTTCCTCAGTTCTTCTGCTCAAAAAAATTAAAATGACAAAAATTGTAACTCTACAGAAGGAGCAATTAACCTTTTCAAGTGTTCAGCTCTGGGAACTTCCTAATCTTTGAAGAAATCAGAATACTTGAGATGTGGGGGGGTTTGTTCTTTCAAAATACCTTTGTTGCTGACCTCAGCCCTACAGCAAAAAGCAGAAAACTAGGGATGGTTTTTTTGCAATTCCAAAACCTCCAGACTGGTGTCTGTTGGATGGGTTATTAATATTCTAAAATGGGAATGTGGAGGGGATGGATTTCCTGCATTAGCAGGATTTTCCTGCATTTAGAGGGGCTGCTGGAGATCGATGTGTCCATGTCCCTGCCCACAGCAGGGGTGGAGCGAGATGGTCCTTACCCTTCCAACCCAAACCATCCCAGGATTCTGTGTTTCCATGATTCCTCAGCTCCATCCCACATGCTCTGTGGATCTTTCCCAGCCATGGACAGAAATGAGCATCTTATCCTAAATACTGGGGTTTCTGATGAAACCCTCATCTTAGAGTGGAATTCCCACTTGTGTTTGCCAGGTTTATTGCAGTCACCTACAAAAAGGGATATAAGAGAGCCCAAGGAATAAAGGACAACTATAAAACATAAAGGTGGTGGGGGCCTGAGCCCCCTAAAGTTGCTGTCCTCACCCTCAGTGGTGTCAGGGAGCTGGTGTGGGCTCAGTGTGTGGGAATATGAATATTTATGTGCTTTGTCCCAAATGATTGCTTTCGTGACCAGTGCTATCAGCACTGCCCTACAAAACGAGGTGGAATTTTTCCCTTTCTTTTTAATGAACTGGGCTTGTTCTTCCTTAGCCACCCCCCTCCCTGCTCCCGTTTTTCCCTCCTGTTATAGATTGTCTGACACTTCCAGTCTCTGGAGAAGCCGGAGCAAAGCCTCGTGTCCCACTGCTGTGCTTTATGGATTGGCTCCGTCTCCCGAATCCAGCTGCTCCTACGGGCAATTCTCCCCACCCACCACCAGCAAAGGTGGTACCCCAATCGGGGAGGGGGGGGAATGATGCTAAAAATCCTATTATTAATTTTTTCAGATATTATTTAAATGCATCATCCCCGTGTTTATTTTAAGTGTGCGGCACCTTGATCTGAATGAAACCCCCCTCACGAACCACACCAGAGTTAATGGTTTGTCAGCATTTCCATTATCAACCCCTATTTATTATCCTGACAATGGCAATTTATATTGGGAACAATAGTGCCAGAGTGAATAAAAATAATAGGCAAAGCAGCGAGGTGACCCGAGCACACCGAGGAAGTTTTGGGTTCCAAGGTTTTTTTCACCTCAATCCCTCGCTCCCACAGCAAAGATTAAACTTGTCTTGCCCATCATCTATCTTCAATTTAGTTGGGAATTTTAATTTCAAATAGATTGAGGAAAAATCAAGATAATAGATAGAAATGAGAAATAACCCGGGTAGTTTATTGCTCTGGCTGCTCAGCTATAAACAGTCTCTCTGCTGAAATGTGGCACTGGAGGACTGAACATATTTGTTCTGATTTTGCTTTCTCCTGTCATTTTTTGCTCCTTGCTTTGGCGTGAGATGGTCTGGAGGACACAGTTGGAAACTGAGCACACATAAGGGATAAATAGCAGAAGCTGAGCTGGGCAAGGCTGGTGGTTTCACCTTGTGTCGAGATCACGAGGTGCTTCCTACTCGAAGCAGAATTTTGCAGTTGCTCCCGACTTTGCTAAACTACAATCACACAGGCAGTGATTTTCCTGTTTCTGTGCTGGTGTCTTTTTTCCACACCTGTTCAGGGAGACTTCAGCAATTTTTCCAAGGACATTTCTCCCTTAGGTCCAAAGCCCTTTTGACCTCTTCAGAAGGGCTGACATATCTCTCTGCTGTGGACCAAAGGGCTGGTGGCTCAAAATAGGAGAATATTCTTGCTTTTCCAACGGCAAACTTTGATAGTCTGAGAGCAGCCTGTTCAACTTCCCCAGCTGATAAAAATGCCCATGTTCTTAAAGTGCTCAGAGGGAAAAGAGCCCATGGGAATGCAACCACAACTGCCCAGATTGTCCTTAAATTTCAGTTTGGCTGGTGCAGGGTGGCAGCAGTGCATAGATGTCTCCCGAGGAGAATTCTTGTCTAGGAAGCATCAACATTTGGCTTCTCTGGCTTTTTCCCTTCTATATCGATGCTCTGACAAGGTTTTCTTTCATTTCATACAACCCACAACCATTTTGTGGCATAACCATAGCAAATAACCTGATTTTGGAGACAGGGCAGCCACTGGCCAAGGCGACAGCGTCTCATCTCCCTGGAACTGTTCCATGCCCAAAGTTTGTAAGGATGGGAAGTGCTAATTGCCATGTCATCTTCCTCCACCAGTGATGGCCATGGTAAGGCCTCTTTCAAGGTCTGTTTGCTGCCTGAAATCCTTTCACCCAGCCAGGTCAGCTCCAAATTTTGAAACATCTTCAGGCAACTGCTGTAACCTGCTTAAAGTCTTTTGAGGTCAAGTTTTGGGCACAGAAGGATTTAGGTGGCCCAGATGGGCTGGAGACTTGATATATCCTACCAGGACATGTGTGAGGCTCCGATGGGTTTTCACTCACAGCTAGAGCTGAGAGAGGTGTGGGGATGGGGAAAGGGCCAATGGGAGACCTTTAGAGAGGTCTCAGGAGCCCCAGTGACACCCAGGATGAGAGGAGGTGGCAGGGAGCTCTGTGCGTGTGTGTCACATTTATTTTGTGCCCTTACACCATGAAAGGATGAGAGACAAGAAAAGAAAATCCTAAGGGATCTGGGATGAGGGCCAGAAGAGGAGCAAGGCTGTAGACATGTGGGGCTGGGCTACAGCTCATAGATGTGTAGGCAAGGACAGCGTCATGCACCCCAGCTCTACTGAGGGACCTCAGAGCACCCTCTGGACCACCCAGTGGTGTGGATCTGAGCTGGGATAGGGTCCTTCCACGACCCACTTCCCTCACTGAATTCCAGAAAGGCCATTCAGCCCTTCTCATTGCGGACCACACACTCCTGGAGCCTGAGGTGGTCCCAGCTATGGAGGGGCAGGAAGAGAAGGGTGGGTTTGCATAGTCTGGGCATGAGCAGGCTGGGCTGGTGTGAGCAGCTGGCAGGGTGTGAGCTGTGTTTGCAAATTTGAGAGCAAACATGAGCTGGAGGTGATTTTTGTGGGAGAGGCGGCGATAACATTCAGGAGCTGCCTGGGCCCAGGGACCGGTTTTGAGATAACACAGAGTCAACGCCTGGAGAGATAAAGCAACTATGAGCTGGAATAAAGGGGCACAGGGGAGTGGTCACAAAGCCCCCTTCTTTTCCTCGTTTGGATAGAACACTGGAGTTGTCCCAGTGCTCAGTGGGAGCCCTGTTCTCTGCTCCTTGGTGAGCTGAAGCCTCGCCATTCCCCTTCCTCAGACACAGCTCAGCATTTCCACGTGGATTGGGAAAGCCTCTGGCCAAGCATTCAACCACTGGAGACAATCCACAGGTTGCTCAGAGAGAGATTCCCATCCTTCAACCAATCCTGGCCGTGGTCATCTCCATGGGGTGGCTGGAGATGAGCATCAGGTTGTGGTGAAGATGCTCAGATTTGCTCCACAGCTTTCCTCTCACCCAACCCCTTCTTGGGTTGTGCTCTGAGCCAACGGTTCAGATGAAACTCCCAGGGGATCTTCTGTTATCTGGGAAAATGGGATGAATGTGTTTTTCCCTATCATGGGCAGCTCAGAAACAACCATTAAAAATAAGCTTAAATCCGAATATTTGAGAAAGGCAAAGGAAATGTGCTGGGGAAGGGTTGGGAAGGAAACAACTTTGGGTTTTGTCTCCAGAACTCTGCTTCAAGCATCCACTGAGGAAGGTGTGGGAGCTTTGAATTCCCACTCTTTCCGAGTATAGTTCTAGTGAGAGCAGGAAAAATGGCAATGGGATGGCTGGAAGACACCTCAGCCAATACTTTTAGGGATGAGCAAACAGAACCCCCCCAAACCACAATAATTCTTCAAAGATGACAACACTTGGAGTGCTGAGCATGGTTGGGTGCCTAAATCTTAACTGAGGACTGCAGCATGACCACCAGCATCTAAATTCCTTCCTTGGCTCCATTTCTGGGGACAGCACACGAGGCTTCAGTGGGGAATGTCCAACCTTGTGTTGGTTTATCTTCTTTAGAGACATGGTTCCATCTGGCCCTGCAAATCAAAGCCACACTGGTTCTCCTGGACTTTCCTGCACACCTGGAGAGTTTGATGATGTTTTTTGACTGCTCCATCATTGCTCTGGGGTTTTGATGTCCCTGCCATGATGAGAAACAGCATCTCCATCCACAGGAGAAAATTCCATTCCCAAGGAAAGGTTAGTGAGGTGACGGACTGGGCAGGGGCACATCCATGGATGGTCCTTTTTCCAATAGGTGTCTTGGGGAGATCAGCAGAGCTTGGGATGTGAAATACTGGAGAAGGAGAAGGAGAAGGAGAAGGAGAAGGAGAAGGAGAAGGAGAAGGAGAAGGAGAAGGAGAAGGAGAAGGAGAAGGAGAAGGAGAAGGAGAAGGAGAAGGAGAAGGAGAAGGAGAAGGAGAAAGTCCCTGTTGGTTTGAAGAGCAGCTCCTGCTGCACGTGGCTGGAGCCAGCAGCCAGGTTGGAGGAAGGAGTGGTGTGTCCCCTCCCACCAAAGCAAACGTGGATGTAGGGATGGAAGGGCCACCACCACAGGTGTTCCTGCAGCCACCCAGATGTCCAACTGTGCAGAAAAAACCGATCATTTAAAAGGTGGCAGAGGTGTTTGGGGAAAAAAAAGCTGGAAATATGTTCACCCCTTTAACTCTCCCCCTTTCCTTCCCTTTTCCTCCCCAGGGGTTATTTTTAGCTATGACCAGTCTAGGGGTTCATTTCTCAGTGCACTGTTGCACACACTTGGGAATTTGCACACTTGGGAATAGGAGTTTTGTCTCAAAGGAATATCGCTTCCTCTGACATGTTCTGAAGAGGTTTAGCCCAGAAAAAGGATGTGGGCTCTTACCACCAGATGGCCAGAAAAAAGAAGGCGAGTCCTGGGGCGTGGGAAGGACAGGAATCATCCTGGGGAGCTGCTGAGGAGCATCAGGGCTTGGATGCTACTGGATATTCTAGACTGGGACACAATTTTGGCTGTGGGACCACAAGGGATGAGAAGGAGGACTGCCCACATTTTAGCACTTTTTGTACTTCTGTCTTCCTCATCCCTAGTTGTTGTCTCAGCTTCTAGGTCCTCTCCAGCCCTGATCTATTACAAATCATTATCCAAAATGAGGAATTTTAGTCAGCATTCCCTGTCCCTCACAGAGGATGAAAAGCTCTTTACCACCTCTGGTTCTTGAGGGTTCCCTTCTATGGTTTTTGTTCACTTTGTTATTTTTGCTGGCAAATTTAAGTAGGTCAGAACTGACCCTTCCTCTTATGTAAACTTGCCAAAGTGAGTGAAAATGACATTTGAATAAAACTGATGGAAGCAAACACATTTTGTGCCTGACCCAAGAGGGCTGTGATTGCCAGGAGACATGGAATTGTGCTCTGGCTGCTCCAGCAGAGCCCCACAAGCCGAGGGATGTCCTGGGTCATTGTTCTCCAGAAGGCAGGAGCAATATCCAGGGTGTAACAACCCTATTGTAGCTCCTCCATGGACACAAATCAGCCTCTCCTCTCTTCCTGGTGGCTTTCACGTGGCTTCACATCCAGGTGCTGGTGTTGATGGTGCCCGTGGCATGGAGAGGTTAAGCAGGAATTTGTTTCTAGGTCAGGGCTGAAGTAAATCAGTTGGAGGGGGAAACTGGATGAGAATGGATGAGTGTAAAGTCTGGAAGGTCCTTGTACCTCGCTGACTCCACTGGCAGAGTGGCACAGTGGATTTATATTGCTCCCACAAGCCCAGCACCTCTCCGCTGTGATAACGAATTTCCCATTTTTCACATCCCCATCCCTTTCCCAGGACCATCCCTCCGGTCAATACGGACAAGCCCCCCTGAGAAAGGCCATTTCCCAGTGGTCCCTGCGCTCTCCTCCCTCCCACAGGGGTTCCAGTGTGTCCTCGTGATGGCAAGGGGGATGTGGGCAGGTGGAGAACAGCGTTGGAGGAGCTTTGCTGGATCAGTTTGGGGCTCTTGTCTTGGTGCCATGGTCAGCATCCGATGGAAGCTCAGTGATGGCTGAGGGCACAGCAAGGAGCAGCCACGTCCCTGGGCTGGGCTGGTGGCCTCACATCCTCTGACAGAGCCCTGTGTCTCATTGTGCCTCTTGTGCAGACACCTCCATGGGGGACAGACTGTCTGGTGGCATAAGCAGAGGCATGGGGAGGTGGTGGCCTGGGCCAGGTGCTGAATTCCCCTGGGCACATGGTCCTTGCCCTGTGCCAAGCAGGCAGGAGAGGCCCAATGGGCAGCAAGAGGTTTCAGGGGGCTGGCCAAGCCCCAAGTGGGTTGCCCAACACTCGGCAGAGCGTGGCTGCTTAAACGTGGAAGGACAAGCACTTCTAAAGGACAAAAGCTCCTATCTGCAGCCCTGCCGGCACAAACCTCCCCGGCAGCGAGAGTGAAACTGGACTATCTTGCTAAAACACTTTGAGCAAACAGCTCTCAATGGAAAGCATCTGATAAGAGCAGCTGCACTTCTGGTGGCTCGGGCAAGAGGACTCCAGTGCCCCATTAGGACCGCAGCTCCCTCGGGGCCGTGTCACCTCCGCTCTCCGGGGCCACACCATGTCCACCACCATCTGCCAGGTGATGGGGTTCCTCGTGTCGTCGCTGGGCGTTGGGGGGAGCATCATGGCCACGGCCATGGACACGTGGAGCACGCAGGACCTGTATGACAACCCGGTCACGGCCGTGTTCCAGTACCAGGGGCTGTGGAGGAGCTGCGTGCGGCAGAGCTCCGGCTTCACGGAGTGTCGGCCGTATTTCACCATCCTTGGGCTGCCAGGTAGGGGCAAAAACGCACCAGGTGTCACCCAGGAGCTGTCCTGGAACTCTGTGCAGTTTTCATCTGAAAGGAGGAGCAGGTATTTTAAGGCACGTTGTGAAGAATAACATTTCTGGTGTATGAGCATAAAATTAGGAGCGTATTTGGTGCCAAAATAATTTTTGTGGTGGGGGTTATTGGTGGGGATTACAACCTGGAGCATGTGGGGGGGATCTCTGGGCGAGCATCAAGCACCATTGCTGGCATAAATCTGCACAGCTCCACTGAGGTGAGCAGAATGAGGGTGTTTAATCCCCCAGGCATTGTCCCTTGGAATGGAAACACAAGGAAAAGGGCTGTATGCAATTGTGCAGTGTTACAGGATAATGGAAATAATTGAAATGTACTGCTTTTACAAAGAGAGAACTGAAACTGGAGAAATCTGACAGTGAGAGGCGCGGGTAGAAGGGCGAGAAGGGGAAAGGTGTGTTCAGTCACTCCCCATCACCTGGGCAGAGTTAGTGCCTACAGAAGCAGAGTGCAGAGGGCTATTGCTGTCCTGTTTGCTCGCTAATTTTCCCAAAAGAGCTGTTGTTCCCACCCCACTGCATGTGAGAGTGTTCCAGTGCTCCCAGCCCAGCAGTAAATTTGGCCCTGGGAGTGTTTCTCACTCCTGGTGCACGATCACAGAAAGGTCCAAGCAAGCACTGCTGTGCACAGGCTTTTTGCAGCTGCTGATCCGAGCGTGATGTGGGTTCCAGCCCTGTGTCCTCAGGGATGCCATCCTCAGGGATTCCATCCTCAGGGATGCCCTCAAGCTTTGCTGTGGACCCGTGACTCTCTGGGGGGTGCCATGGAATAAATGTGTCTCTGTGTACCCAGCTTCAGGATTGCCAGGTGAATTCTTTCCCATTTGGAAGAGCAAACCTGATAGTTAGAGTCACTTCTCCCATGGGAATATTTATTTTAAAGACTAAAGATAAGATTTATCCAGCTATCTCTACAAAATGTTGACCACTATATGTTCTCATAATACTCTGATTGTGTTTTAAAAGAGCCATGAGGAAATGGGAACCATCATTTTGATGTTGATTTATCCCAATCAAGATTTTACTTTTTCAGTTATTATTAAGTAATATGGCAATAAAGAAACGTACAAAGCAGTCACAGACAATTTCTGTCAGAGTTATCTTTATGAATCCATTGAACTGATTAATTCCTTCAAACACATAGAAAGAATGTCCCTGCTGGAATTTACTTAATTTCCCTAAAATTTCTATATCCCATCAATCATTACTGGTCATAAAGTCAGATTCCACCTTTTTATTATGTATTAGCAACAGAAATGCAGGTGATGGTCATTTAAATGACTTGAAGTTGTTTTACCTCACTCACCTCTCACCACTCACACTGGGGAGAAAGACAACTATCCATTGTTTCCCTTACCTCTGGAAAGCAGGGATGCAGGCTGTGGTTTCACATCACTGCCATTTATTTTGGTGGAGAAGCTATTTCTGTTGGTGCTTTTGCTATTCCCTCGTGCAAAAGCCGTGTGCCAAAGGCAGGTTTGTAAGTCCAGGGCTGTTTGCTTCCTCCTTCTCCTGATACCATTTTTCCTCAGGCTCCCACTTTGTTTGTCTAAGCCCTTCCACTCCTTCCTCCAAGCAGAGGTCATTCACCTTTGGAAAGCAGCTCTTTTCACAGGACTTTCAATGGATGCCAAAATTCCCTTGAAACAGCAGTGCTGCCTTTCCAAACAGCTCCCACGTCAAGTCCCGCGAGCCAAGTGGAGAGGTGTTCGTGCCACAGCAGGCCTGGGAGAGCTTCCTTCTCCATTCCATCCCTTAGTGGAGATGGTGCATAACTCAGTCTCATGCAAGCAGGAATGGCTGCTGAAGGTTTTCTGGCATTTTTTCTGTCATGTCCTGCTGTGTTCCTCTCCTTTCCAACAGCTTCTTTCAATGGAGATTCACTCCAGTGCTCCAGCAAAAGTGGAGCATCCTCGGCTGCTTGGCTTGGTCTGCCTGTTGTGTCCTTCCCTGGGCACCCAAGGCACTGGAACACCTCTCCCAGGGACCAACAAACTCTCTGTGGGATCTTTGTTTGGGGTCACTGCTCAATGGGTTGAAAACACCTCAGTGATGACCCAGGAACATGCAGAAAACACCGAGGACTGAAGCACTGTCTTGGGGACGAGGCGCTTCCATCATGATCCATAGTCTTGGATTATCAGCCTCTCCCGCCTGCCCTGAAACAAAAGCATTTGCAAAGAAACTTTGGTGGTTTCGAAGACAAACGAGGATTGAGATTTCCTCCTCTTTCTGCTTCCCATCAGGTGCTGCGGAACAACATCCGAGGGCTGATAAGGCGTATCCGCCATTCCCTGATGGAGCATAACTAATGAGCTCCTACCTGGGGGCTGATGAATGGGAGATTGAAAACCCCCGGCTCCTTAGCACTCGTTATCAGCTGATAAGGGCAAATTGAGTCATAAGAGCTCAGGCAGTGGGACTGCCGGATGGGAGAAGGTGGTGTATTCCCGGCCTGTGGAATGGCAGCCCGCCCGCTTCCTTGTGCGCCGCGGGGCCAGCGCGGTTCTGCTCGTCTTCCTGACACCCCACAGGCCAGGAGAGCCACCCAGCACCCTCCTGGGAAGGGTTTACAAACCCTCCTCCCAACCTGTGCAAGGCCAGCAGGGGCTCTGTGCTCTCCTGCACCCTTGGGCACCACGGTCACCAAGAAAAGGGGTGACAGACAGGGCAGAGAAATCCCTGGAGTTGTGGAATGTGTTTTCCACCTTTTTCACTCCATCACAAGCCCACTTTCTCTTCCCTGAAAAGGGGCAATCATGTGTGGGGAGCACCAAAGCCAGACCCAGGGCTGTGGGAGCACATGGCAGGGCAAGGAGAGGCTGCAAAGTGTCCCAGCCAAATCCCAAAAGCCCTTGAAATGCCTCCCAGCACCCCCTCCAGGGCTCTGCCGCCTGCCTGTCTCTGCCAGGGTCTCGTGCACAGCGGGGGAAGTGTCTGGAAAACGATGGGATATGTGCCACCTTATTAGAGAATCACCTTGGTATTCAAGTACTCTTTTCCCCACCACTTCTCCAGTTTTGAAGGTGCAAGTTTCTCTTTACTTCTACTTTTCTACTCCAGCCAAGAGGGGTCTGGAGGGTTTTTGCCTCCTTCAGGCCTCAGCTCCCAAGGGCATGACCCACCAGCATTCCCAACTCATGGCGTGCTGCTGAACGAATTCAGAACGGGAGTATTTGGATATTTTATTCATGAACACGGACAGATTTATCCAGGACTGATGTTCCAAATAACCCTGGGAAGGATATGGTGAGAGAGATGGTTGCCAGAGCTTTGATGCTCTCTCCTTCTCTCTGTGTAATGTTTGTCAAGGTGGTTTTGCTCTTTTCCATGTGCTTTCCTGGGAAGCAGGAACATACAGAACTGCATTTTTGAGTCATGCAGTAGCTGGAAATATCCCAGATAGCTGGGTGGGGCTGTCTGCTTCCATTGCTGGCTGGGGAGGAAAGAAGAGCCGTTTCTCAACCACTGGAACAATCCATGCTTACCCCAGCTCCTCACTAACTCTTCTCCATGATTTTCATGACTGGTGCCAATGAACATTTCTAAAAAAATGCTGCCTAAACCATCCAACTCTTTTGGAAGTTAAGTCAAACAGCTGCACTTCCAGAGGTGCCCCAGATAATACAGAGTAGATTCAGTGCCCATTTCCCAAGGTTTTCTTCTTTAATATTTGTATTTGCAGACAGAGGCAATCTTTGAAAATCCCCCAGACTCTGACAAATCCCATTTCAGCCACTCAGTGAGGCTCTTGTTGTTTGTTTTACAGCGATGTTCCAGGCTGTGAGGGCCCTCATGATTGTGGGGATCGTCCTGGGAATCCTTGGCCTCCTCGTGTGCATTTTTGCCCTGAAATGCATCCGGATTGGGAGCATGGAGGATACTGCCAAAGCCAACATGACCCTGACCTCTGGCATCATGTTCATTGTTGCTGGTAAGTGGGAATTGTCATGTCTTCCACATGGAAGGCTTTGCATTTCCCTGGAATTGAGGACTGGGCAAGTCTTGGTGCATTCCTGAAGTTATCGGCATTGTCCTCCAGCCTGATCTCCTGGGGTCAAGCGGTTTTTATCTCTGATTAGGGAAAAAAAAATCTCTGGAAACCAGAAGTTTGTATGGACAAAACATGGAAGGCTGAAAAAACATCCCACAGATGGAAAAGGAAATACATCTCTTGATTTGTTTTATATATGTTGTTATGTATTATTATAGCCTTTATCTATATAGAATATTTTTTACCAGTTTCAGGCTTTATCCATAATAATTTTAGGAAGATTCCCAGGGTTGTTGTAGCCTGGTTTGTAAGTTTTAGACACCAGGCTACAAGGCTGCAGGAATGCCCAGCTCCCTCAAAACTGCAAATGCTTAATACATCACTTCCTTGTGATGTTTTCCTACATTATTTTGGAGATAAGAATCAAATGAAATCTATGTCCTAACAAAGGGAAGGAGAATGTCCCTATTTAAAATCCTTCAAATCTCAACACTAAACTTTTGTTGGGATATGAGACACTCAACACAACTTCAATAAGTAGAAGCTGGAAAGAGGAAACCACCTTCTGCCACACAGCTTTAGTTTTGTATTTTACATCTATCATTTTAGAATCCTGGAATCATGAAATGGGTTGGGTTGGAAAGACCTTAAAAGTCATCCAGTTCCACCCCCTGTCATGGGCAGGGACACCTTCCACTGAACCAGGGCTCCAAGCCCGGTCCAATCTGACCTTGGACACTGTGGAAGGAAGAACAAAACAAAACTGTCATGTGAGGGTTTTTTGCCAGAAGTTCTGAACTTCACCTCTTCTGGACATCCCAGATCCTATTTACCCTTGGTCTTTAAGGTCCCTTCCAACCCAAACCAGTCTGTGATTCCATGTTCAAGTATTCTGTGAATTTGTCTCCTGAGGAAAACCAAAGATTGGTATTGGTGCTAGGATTGTCAGGGATGGCCATCCCAGACATCCCCTGTTTGGATGAATGGAAGAAGTTGCCACCGCCTGGGGCTGGTCTTCCACATCTGGTGATGAACAGGCTGTGAACCAAAGCCATCTCCTCTTTCACATGACAGAGTGTGTGTTTCCCCATCAAAAATTTCTAGCAGGGAATCTTTCGTTCATGTTTTTCACTGTAAAACAAAGGTTTAAAATGAACTACTGGCTATTTTGTACAATGATCTGTATGTTAAACTCATTTGTGTGACAAAACACACCAGGAGAAAGATTCTGGCTGGTCTGACATGACATTGTGCTGTGTGACATTGTATTCCTGATGTTGGATTGTAAATGCAAGGAAAACCTGCAAGAAAAACGTAACACATTGTGGGTCCCCCTTTGTGCTGAAGGCCACAGAACAGTGTCTCACCCACCTTTCCAGAGCTGTGAGGTGTTTCCCTGGCTCCAGGTGACTTCTTGCACTGTGTGGCTCTCACTCTGTCCTTCTGTCCCACCCCAGGCCTGTGTGCCATCACTGGAGTGTCCGTGTTTGCCAACATGCTGGTCACAAACTTCTGGATGTCCACCACCAACATGTACCAGGGAATGCAGAACGTCCAGAACAGGTGGGTTCTCAGCTGGCTCCGGGTGCTCCATGGTGGAAATCTCCCTCGGGGCTGCAGCTGAAGGATTGGCAGACTCTGGGAGTATGTTGGGATGGTTGCAGGATTTGGAAGATTATTCTCGGGAGATAGAGCTTCTTGTCTGCGCTGAGATAAGCAAATGGGCTGGGATGTCTCCGTCCTTGCAGCTCAAGAATGAGATAGGGAGGCCATTGGGGTTCAGACTTCAGGTGGGACTTCTGGGGACTTCTGGGTACAACTGTAGGGCCGGAGGGAGGATGCCAATGCTCCGTGTGTCTCGGCAGCAGCAGACAGGACCCATCAGACCCTAACCAGCCACGCCTGTTTTGCAGGTACACCTTTGGCTCAGCCCTCTTCGTTGGATGGGTGGCAGGGGGCCTGGCCCTCGTGGGAGGCATCATGATGTGCCTTGCTTGCAAAGGGCTCATCCCAGAAGAATCCCGGTAAGCTGAGCTGGGGTAGACATGGGAAGGTATTGCAGGAAACCGGATGTCCCACAGCCACCCAGGATGTGTGGATGTGTAACACCCCTGCCATGATAGTTCTCGTGAAGATGGGAACACAGAGTCTTTCAGGTTGGAAAAGACCTTTAAGATCAGAGTCCAGCCATTAATTCAGCACTACCAAGGCCACCACTGCATGAAGTCCATGATTAGTGAGTTGCCCTCCGTGGGTCCAAAGTGAGCATTTCCCCTCTCTGACCCTGTGACTCACACACGAACAGAGAGGGCATGAGAACCAACCTCAAAATGTGACATTTGCACTGTGCCAGTGGATTCAGGCCCATGAATTGCAGATTGCACAGCAGATCATTAGCAGGGGTAGATTGCATCAGCTGAGCCATGATTTACATGGAATCATAGAATTCCAGAGCGGTTTCAGTTGGGAGGGACTTAAAGCCCATCCCATTCCACCCCTGCCGTGTGCAGGGACACCTTCCACAGACCAGGTAGCTCCAAGCCTTGTCCAACCTGGCCAGGAACACTTCGAGGGATGATGTAACATCACCAGGAACTTGTGCCCTGACATAGCTGGTTATGGTAGGTGAGTCCATCGCTCCACAAAGGATTTATTCAAGGGAAAGGAAGTATAAGTTTATGAAAGAACCTGAAAGGGACTTGCAGCCTGTCCATGGATGGTGGGCTGAGCTCTCTGAGTGCCTCCAAGTGATGAGTTCCCTAAAACCCACCCTGAGCACAGGGTGCAATGTTGGGCAGTCACAGCCCCTCCAGAGGCTGATGTTCCTCTTGTGTCTCTTCCAGCTACAAAGCCGTGTCCTACAACGCCTCTGGCCGGAACATCTCCTACAGGACGGGGCCCTACAAGGTTGGCTCGGGATATGAAGCTGACCCAAAGACCAGGAAGGGCGCAGGATATGAAGAAGCTCCTCGAAGTGAGGATGGGAGACGCTCGTACCCTTCGAAATACGACTACGTCTAGCAGACCTTCTGGCCTTGAGTTGTGTTAGCATATGTTTTTAACTTCACAAGCAAAAAGTGCAGCAAACCAAGCAGTCTGTAAATAGGATTGTGTTTTCTAGCAGGTTTTCTCTACTCTGAGGTTGCATCTTTGTTGTGAACATCAGTTTTACTCGACTGCCCGTTAGTATTAACAGCACCAGGAGGTCTGTGACCAAAGTAATGCCTTGTGGTGCTCTCAGAGTAGAACATTTTGCTCCTATTTTCTGTATAAACTGATATCCAGGAGCAGTGCCTTGTGCCCCTTCCTAATTGCTCAAATGGTGAAAATTCCCCTTTGATAATCTCTGTGTATTTGAAGTAAATTCAGTTGTGTCCCCTTGGCTGTGCCCAAAGCAAGCAGAGCCTGTGGTCAGGGCATTGTTCTCCCTGGTGACTTCTCTACCCAGTCCCACCTTTGCTTTGCTGGTTGTACTCCAACGCTGATCTGCTCTGGTATTTAATCTGATTTCTGTTACTTAGACATTTGCTGGAGCCTGTGATAGCAAAGTGTATTTATTTCTTCAGATCTCTCCAGGGAATGCACATAATCCATTGTTATTCCTGCACTAATAGCTCCCAACCTCCGTGTGCCACCAGTGTTCCCACAGATGTCATCTCTAATGGAGCCAGCAGAATTTCTCATTTAGAATTAATTAGAGTTACCTTTGGAGCAGGAATCCCAGGGAGCATTAGATGTGTAACTCCACACTGACATCAGGACTTCCCTGTGGTAATTCTCCCCCCAGCGATGGGAAGATTAACTCCGTAGTGGGACGTTGCCTCCTCCAGCCAATCCATCAGAGAGGAAATTTATTTGAAGGGAGGAGAGGGAAAGATGTCATAACTTTTGTGGGAAGAGAGAGCTGTGAGCTCTTAGCAGGTCCTCCCACCTGGCTCCAGAGCACATCCTAAAAGAGCTCTAGGCAGTGCCTATGAACAGAAAAAAGGGATAAGTTAGAGACTAAAAAGAGGTCCAGACCCTCCAAAATAACCATTTGAATGGCATCTGCAGTGGCCTTGAGCACTGCTCCTCAGGATTACAAGTTCTCTGCAGGAGCTCAATTCAGGCAAAATTGTTTTGGTGAAATGCTGGTGTTCCCTGAGTGTTTGATATCTTGGAGGGATCAGAATCTACAGCTGAACATTTCCGCAGAGTTGGACCTCTGGAAGGTCAAGTTACCACCAGCTGAGCTGGCATCTCTGGTGGCTCCTAGGATTAGAGGGGGCAGGCTGTGCTCCCAGTGAGCACAAACTGCATCCCCCACCTCCCCGTGTCCATCACTGCTCCATAACCCCCAGCTCTCCATAACCACCAGCTCTCCACCACCACGTGAAGGCAAATCCCCAGCACAGGTGCAGGAGATCCTGGGGAAGGTCAGCAAGAGGATGGAGGAACACCTGGCAGGTGGATGGAGGAAACAACCCCCATGCAGAGGGGTGGGAAGAGCTTCCAGCCAACAGCAGCTCAGGCTGGATGTTGGTCATTTGGGATAAATCCCTGCGGGATGTCAGTACTGACCCTCCTTTTTGTTCAGGCAAAGGACTTGTTTTAAGGACTTGTTTTTGAAGGAGAAAATTTGTTTTGCAGAGGTAGATCCTGTTCTATTTTAAAAACATTGCCACTCTTTTCCATGGTTTGTATCTCTCAGTATAAACTTAGGTTTTCTGCCTTTTTTTTGCCTGCTGGATTTATTTTTTTTTTTTGCTTGTTTATTTTGTTGGTTGTTGTTTTCTTTTTTTACGTGAATATTAAAAAAAGAGAAAGTCTTAAAGACCAGAATCACAGTTTCCAGTTGTTCTCTTCTTGACAAAATCAACAGCTCCAACCTTCCTGTTCAACCAAAGTCCCCCCAGCTTGTATTCTGCATGTTCTTGGGAGGAGTATGGACACAGCCGGGTCATTGAGGGAAAAAAGAAAAGATTTGGGTGTTTTATTTCCTTAGTAAGATATAACAAGTCACACGACGAGTGAAAATATTAGAAAATCAGATTAATAATTATTGGGGGACCCCGAATCCGTGATGTGATGGAGTCAGAGACCCTTGGTGGGAACCTGTGCTTGCTGAGGAGTGGAGTGCAGCAAGTTTCAGGGTAGAGATTAAACACTTCTAATCACTTCATTGCTCTTAGGAGGGCACAAAAATCGTGGGTATGTTCTCGGCCTCCACTGGAAAGGGGCTGAAAAGCCCAGGAATGTTTAATTTAGATAGGAAACACATAAGTGGTGCTGAGGGAAAGGTACACAGGGGAATGCAAAAGGCAGGAAAACACCCAGAAAAATTCGAAATGCACGTTTATGACTGAGTCAGAACTAAAAAAAATTCCTGAGGAAACAGCTTTGAAAGTTACATTATATTTTTCTGCTACACAAATGCTGTGACAAAGTCCCCGAGCCGGCTATCTCTCGGTCACACTTTGATGTGTGCAGGCGTGTAGATGACAAGATTAGGGGCAGGAGCCTTATGGGGAGCTGAGAGAGAGCTGTATCCGGGAATTCCTGCCCTCGCTGGGCTCCTAATCTTCCAGCATCAGTTTTCATTTCCTTGCCTCGGCCGAAAACACGCAGGATGAAATATTTTAATGCAGTGAACTCCACTGAAAAAAAAAATCCCATTCCAGAGCAGAGAATCATTTATTTATGAGCCTGGTTGTGGCGTAACTACACTTGGTGTTGCAGCTGCTCCTGTGTTTGTGGCCCTAAGGGACCTTATCTCGTGCTGGGCACCATGGAGGGTGGTGAACATCATTGTTGGGAACGACAGCACTGGAAGAATCCGCATCCACAACCGTGGAACTGTGGCTCCTGCTGCAGAGAGAACTCGGGGTTTGGACTTGGAGCTGCTGGAGCCAGTCCAGAGGAGGCACCAGGATGAGCAGAGGGATGGAGCAGCTCTGCTGGGAGGAAAGGCTGAGAGAGCTGGGATTGTTCAGCCTGAAGAAAAGACCAGGGGTGACCTCATTGTGCCCTTCCAGGGCCTGAAGGAACCAACAAGAAACATGGAGAGGGGTTATTTGCAATGGACTGGAGTGCCAGGACAAGGGGGAATGGCTTCAAACTGAAAGGGGAGAAATTTAGGTTGGATATACAGAAGGAATTCTTGGCTCTGAGGGTGGGGACACCCTGGCACAGGGTGACCAGAGAAGCTGTGGCTGCCCCTGGATCCCTGGCAGTGTCCAAGGCCAGGTTGGACAGGGCTTGGAGCAACCTGGGCTAGTGGAAGGTGTCCCTGCCCATGGCAGGGGGTGGCACTGGATTAACCTTAAGGTCACTTCCCACCCAAACCATTCCACAACTCTGTGATTCCTTGTCTTGGACACCAACCCAAGTATCCCCTTTTCATCTGAGCTGATGTCTCCTCTAAGCCCTGAAGCCAAAATTATCTGCTTGCAAAATCTGTGGGTCTTTACTGAGGCCAAAGTTCACTTTTCCAAGTTTTTCTCTGCAGCCCAGCAGGCTTAAAAATATATAATTATGATACCCTAACTATTTCTTGGACTTGGAGATCCAGAAGAACCCTCAGGATGAGCCAATGTCTTGGTGACAGCTCATCATGTCCCAGTGCTGTTATGTGAAGGACACAAGCCCCTGAGCCACATCCACAGCTCCTGGTGCCAAGGGAAGGGGGACACTTGCCCAGGTGCTGCCTGGGCACCATCCTGGGGCCACCCACCCCAAACATAACCCCTTCCCCCACACCATGCATTGCAGGGAGACACTTCACCCTCAAGGCTGTGAATTTGGGCTCTGAGATCCATCACACGAGGCCGAAGCTGCCGGAAGGAGCAGCACGTGTGGAGCACACGGCGCTGGACCGAATCCATCCTGCCTGGCTGTGGGCTGGGAGGAGCAGTTCCATCTTTGCTGGGCTGAGCTGGGCTTGCTGGTTTGGCCAATTGCACAGCAGCAAGGAGGTTTGGGCCTCTGGAGGTCCTTGGCTGAGTAAAGCCTGGAAAAAACCAGATCCCAGAGACCGCAGAACGCGTGGCCCTGTGAGTAAATCCAGTGTTTCCAGTTCCTGGGGAGGGAGGGAAGACAGCCCTCTGCCACCTTTTATTTTGCCTTTATTGACCATAAACTGCAAGGCATGGATTTGGTAGCGCTTGTAGAACCCAGGGAGAAGAGTCAGGGAACTCATGAACAGCTGATGGGGTTTTGTCCCCACACATTTGATGGCCCTCTGAAAAGTGCACTTCCTGTTCAGAGGAACTAATTAAATCTCGGCTTGTCTAATAAAGCTGAGCCTGCAAAGGCTGGGTGCATTATCTGCCAGCTCTGAACAGGTTCTTCCCAAGCCCCTGCAACATTTGGAGTGTGTGAGAGCACGCTGGATTTGCATGGACTTTGACCAAGGGACCATATCTGGAGCTACAAATTGGACTAGGAGATAAGAACTCTCCTGAAATCTATATGCAATTAAAAGCCCTATCTTCCTCCCTATAGTGACAAGGTTATTGCTTTTATGGAGCTGAACAGAGATGAATGAGTCTATGGATTAATGGCACTAAGATTTATGACACTGTGCTTGCCCCAAATATTATGGGAGAATAGGTCTCTGGGTGAGATATTCCAGCTGAATAAATTTGATAGGATTTTTATTTTCCTTTTTTTTTTTCAGCTCTGGGAGAGCTGTGCTGCATTCAGAGCTTGTTAGTGCTATGGGTTGAATATTTACTGATATTCCCTTGTATATTCATGACTTATAAAAGTATTATCAGTCACAGGAGCCCATGAAGGAAAAGTCATTGGGAAAAACAACACCCACAAACCCACTGATTTGTGTGATTCCTCCTTCATTTAATTGGCCAGTTCTTTATCTTGCTGGTTCTGGGCTTGTTTTACTGTTCCCAGAGACTCCAGAGAGGATAAAGCCAAAGGATTCACTTCTGGCAGGAGAAATGAGGTGCCAGCAGTTGGTGAAGACCATGGAAAACCCTCTGTGCTGTGCTGAGCTAAACAGCTAAAAAATTAGGAGGAGCCAAAAAAACCCTGTGGGAATTTAAGGAGAGTGGTTTGGAAGTCATGGAGTTACACACCCAGGGCAGGGCAGAGGGGTGAGGACTGAGGGAAAACCGTGCCCAGGGAAAACCAGAGGAGTTGGACAGGCCCTGCTCCTCCAAATCCCACCAGGATGCAAAGGCTGCATCATCCATCACTTAAAACTTTGGGAGTTGTTTTAAGCCAGGTTGGACAGGGCTTGGAGCAACCTGATCCAGAGGAAGATGTCCCTGGGGGTGGAACAAGATGGGCTTTAAGGTCCTTTCCAACCCAAACCATCCTGGGACTTTCTGACTTTGAGGCAAAGCCTCTGGGTGTTAAGCAGCAAGGACAGGGACGTGTTTTCCAGCCCATGGACTGAGCCTG
>VZTH01003448.1:606-10839 GCA_013397815.1 Aleadryas rufinucha | reverse complement strand
TGGGGTGGGGGGGTAACGTGTTTTAGGGAGCTGCAAGGAGCTGGGAGTTGTTTTGGGGGAGGTGGAGGGACTGCAAGGGAACAGGCCAGGACTTGTTTGGGGCCGTGGGAAGAGTCAAGGGGTTAGAGCAGGGTGAGGGTGTCTGCAAGGCGCTGGGGGACTACGTGGGGATGGAGCTGTGGTTGCTCAGCTCCCCTCTCCAGGAGCCCAAGGGCTGGAGTTGCACTGAAGCAGCCACAAGACCACGCGTGGGGCCCTCAACCTCCCACACCTCCCACACACCCATCCCAGCCTGGCCTCGGGGTGCCCCCCACCCTGCTGGGCCTCGGTGGGGCTCCAAGGGCAGCTGCGTGCTGGGAGTGCCGGTGGGACCCTCCCCGACAGCGGTGCACATCTGGCTGCCTGGCACACCCTCCCTGCGTGCCCCGTGCCGGCTGGGGGACAGCATTCAAATTTTCCCTCCCCAAGTCCTGCTGCAACGCTGCTGCTCGCCCGTGCTCCGGGAACACGATCCCCGCCAATTTCCCTGCGAATTTCCCTGCGAGCCCCGGCCCTGCCTCTCTGTGTGTGTAATCACTGTGCCTGGCAGCTGCTTCCCTCTGCCACTGCCCTGTGCTGGCTGTATTACTCATCCTTGCCCGCTTCCCGGGGATTGGGAGTGCGGCAGCTCTGCCAGGCAGAGTCACCCGGCTCGGCTCTTGCACAGCAGGGTGGCACAGAACAGCTGCGTGGCCACTGGACAGTCAGAGTGTGGCCACTGGACAGCCAGAGCGTGGCCACTGGACAGCCAGAGTGTGGCCCTGGCATGGCTGAGGCACGGACACTGTGTGGGCACCATGAGGGCACTGCACGGCCCTGGCACAGCCACTCCACAACTACTGCATGGCCACTGTGTGACCATTGCATGGCCAGTAAATGGCCATTCTGTGGCCAGTACATGACTTTTGCATGGCTACTGAGTGACAGTTGCATGGCCAGTAAATGAACATCACATGGAGTCTCTGTGACCATTGCATGGCCTCTGTGTGACAAGTGCATGGCCAGTAAATGGCCATTCTGTGGCCAGTACATGACTTTTGCATGGCTACTGAGTGACAGTTGCATGGCCAGTAAATGAACATCACATGGAGTCTCTGTGACCATTGCATGGCCTCTGTGTGTCCATTGCATGGCCAGTAAATGGCCATTCTGTGGCCAGTACATGACTTTTGCATGGCTACTGAGTGACAGTTGCATGGCCAGTAAATGAACATCACATGGAGTCTCTGTGACCATTGCATGGCCTCTGTGTGACCATTGCATGGCCAGTAAATGGCCATTCTGTGGCCAGTACATGACTTTTGCATGGCTACTGAGTGACAGTTGCATGGCCAGTAAATGAACATCACATGGAGTCTCTGTGACCATTGCATGGCCACTAAATGACCATCATGTGGCCTCTGCATGACCATGGCATGGCCAGTAAATGCCAATCACATGGCCACTGAGTGACCTTTCTATAGGTAGCAAATGATCATCACAAGACCACTAAGTGACCATTCTGTGGCCAGTAAATGGCCATCACATGGCCACTATGGGGCCACCACACGGTCACCAAATGACCACTGCATGGTCACTGCACAGCCAAGCTCCCCCAACTGATGGGGTCACAGCAAGAGGTGCTTCAGAATCCCAACCCAGCCTCTCACAGCCATTCCAACCAGTTTTCCATCCCTGGCTCCCAGAGGGCTCCCAGAGAGCTCCCAGAGGGCTCCCAGAGGGCTCCCAGAGGCCCTGTGGTTCTCCAAGGTCCTGCTGCCCTCATTCCCACGGGGACCTTTCCCCAGGAGCCTCGTGCAGGTGCCGTGACCCCACTGGCACAGGAGCATGGGAGGGAAATCCGCCCTGCCCAGCTGCGCGCCCGCCTCGCCGCACCCCGGCTCCGCATGGGCGGCACCGGCTGGCACATGCAAATGCCAGCACCGCGTGTGCTCCGGGACACATGTGCTGGGACGTGCGTTTGGACACGTGGTTCCCTGCACAGACCCCGCAGGTCGGTGTGCTGCGCACCCCCAGCACCAGCGGGGCAGCCCAAGGGTGTTCCCGGAGATCCTTCAGGATGTGGCCGCTCACCGGGACAGCAGGGAGCTGCCCACGGGGGTGCCCACACTCTCAGCCTGTGTCACACAAACCTCGAGTACCTCACAAAACCCTCCTGTGAGTGCCCAGCTGGTGCCGTGCTGTGAGCCCAGCGGTCACCAAACCCGTCCCCACTGACCTGCCATGAGCACGGCACAGGGACCTGCTGGGAACAGTCACCCCCTCTCCAGCTCTTGGTTAATTCGGGGTGCAGGTGAAGGACACCATCAAACACCCCCTGCCCTGGCACCTCTTGCCCCAGGAGCTGCTCAGGCACCCTCAGGATGGGCAGGCGGCTCTGTCACCCCGTGGGACAGCAGCGGGGGCAGAGCCACCGCGTCCCCCCGGCGGCGTTTGGGTGGCGGGGGCTGCTGCGTTCCTATTCCACGCACGCAGCCTGTAATTTTGGTCTATTGAAGTCATAATTCACTACTGTGAAAATAAACATTTGTGTTAGCTCGCTTTATTCGGCGGGGTTCGGCTGAATGTTAATAATTCCCTGCCGCCGGCTTTGCACGTGGCCTGGGATGCTGGGACAAAGCCCGGCCACCCGTGGCCGTGGCCGTGGCCACCCCCTCGCACGCTTTGGGCGAGTTCTCACCCTCCTTTGTACCGTGTGCCTGGGATCCCCCTGAATCCCGAAGGTGATGGGGGAAAGAAGAGCCACTTTGTGCTAACCCACGGATAATGAGGTCGATAAATGTAATTTTTAGGCAGTATTTGGAGAACAGCACCTACTCAGACCCTTCCCTGCCGATCACTGTCACTGGGTTTGTACCCTCGAGCTGTTTTGTGGGTGCTCCCACCACATCAAAGACACCCCACCACCCACCCCGTGCCATCACCGTGCAGGAGGACGCCTGGGGGCCCCCCCGGCTGTCCCCAGGGCTGTCCCCAGATCTCTCCCTGCTGGGTGCAAGGGGCTGGTGCTTCCCCTCGGCATTTGCATCTTCCCAGCCTTTATCTTTCTCCCGGTCTCTGTATTGCTGCAATTACAGACACTTTAAAACACAATGATCTGGCTGTTAGCGTGATGGATGACAGAACCTTTCTGTCTGGTTTAAATCATTGCCGAGAGTGAGCAAACTTCCCCGCGTTAACCCTTTCCTGCCCCAAACCCGCTCCCTGCCCAGCCCGGGGCTGCCCCGTGTGCTCCACGGTCACCCATCCACCCCAGGCCTGGGTCCCACGGATGGGATAAAGGGGGGTCTGGCTTCCCTACGGGGGGATATCCCCCCATCGCTCAGCTCCTTGGGGTCTGTGCTGGTGGGAAAACATCCCCCCATCCCTCAGCTCCCTGGGTGCCTGGGGACAGGCCGTGGGACCAGCCCCGCTCCGGCAGAGCCGGTGGCCCCGCTCCGCTGCGCCGCGGTGGGAAATTAACGGCTGGCCCGGAGATAAGCGCCTGCCAGAGCCCGATAGCCGGCTGGATCCATCCCAGCCCGGGCCTGGCAATCCTTCCCCCGGCAAATCTGGAGCCGGGGCAGGATGGGGCCTCAGAGTGTTCCCACCCGTGGGAGAGGGTGGAAACTCCTGTCGCGGCTCGGTGTCGGTCACGCCGAGTGATTGATGGCACAGTGAGCCCGGTGCGGGGATGAACCACAGAGGTTGTGATCTGTGATCCCTTTGTTTTGGGGAGGTTTGTGGTGATCCGTGCTCCCTTTGTTTTGGGGAGGTTTGTGGTGATCCGTGATCCCTTTGTTTTGGGGAGGTGGCACCTCCCAGTGCCGTGAGTCCTGCCCAGTGTCCATTCCTGCCTGCCCACCCCACGGGAGGGTGTCACCGTCACCCATCCCTTGTGCTCACAGTGCTGGGTCATGTCCTCCATCCCTGCTGGGTGTGCACGTGGAGAGGCTGCATGGAGTGGTTTGGAGAGTGCCAAGGGGCTGCCCCAGGGGAAGGGACACCCCAAGGCACAGCCTGGGGGAGAAGAGGAGCACTGAGGCCTTGGCATGGTGCTTGCCAGGAGATAAAGTGCTCGCTGAGGGCAGATGGAGCCAACTGGCACCAAAACCTCACAGGAAATGGTCACCACCATGCACCATCCCAGCCCCATATCTGCCCCTGCACATGGCCCCCTCCTGCTATCGGGGCCGGGCACATGGGCAGGGGCAGCGCTGTGGGTGCTGGGCTCACAGGGCCACCACGGCACCCTTAAATGCCCCCTCTTGCCTTTGCAGTGGTGTTGGGGACCCTTTTCACACCTTGTGGGTGCCCAGCCATCAGTGGTGATTCACTGCCCGCCCCGTGCCCCCCATGGCAATGCACTGTCCCCTTCTCCTGGATCTCAGGCTCAGCCCTGGTGCTTCCCAGCTTGCTGGGAGGAGCTGATTGCTGTTCCCCCTGCATTCCCTCTTCACAAGCCTCAGGCTTTTCAAAAAAACCAGGCCGGTGACTCAGCCCCTGTCCCTCCCTCCACGGGCACCCGGTGCCGTGCCAGGTCCTGCCCCCGCCCGCTCTCACGGGACCACATCTGCAGGTGAAGGCACCGAGCCGTGCCAGCGCTCAGCCCCGGCGTGCCACAGGTTTCCTGTGGCACCCCCAGCGGGTCTGTCTGTCCGTCTGGGTTTCTCAGTCTCCGTCCGTTCCCTCTCGGGGAGCAGAGCATCCCTGGGTACCTCTCAGAGCCCTCACCAGACGTGGCAGTGCCAGCGGTGCCCCACAAGCAGAGCCTGGGGATGACGTGTGGCTGCTCACGAGCTGCAGGGATGCAAAGCCCCACACGGCTGTGGGGTCCCCAATCCCCGTTTGCTTGGAGCATCCCTGCAGGGACAGGGAGCTGGGAAGGGTCAGTGTGACCCTGGATGGTCCCACGGCCCTGGATGCCAGCACGGATGTGGTGGCCCAAATCTCAGTGCCTAAATCCATCCCGGAGCGAGCACCGGCAGCCAGCCTGCAGCCCCCGGCGCTCTTCCCTCGGCACTTTGCTTGCAGCGGGAGCCCTGGCGCTGGATTTTCCTGCACGTTAATCCATCGGGGAATGCAGCAGGGAGATAAGGGGCTGGTGGGGAGCCAGCGGCCGGGGAAGACGCTCGCCTGCCCGCCGGCTATCGCCCGCCGCAGCTGCATCCGCCCGGGGACATCTGCTGGGCAGGAAGTGCCGTGCGCCAGCCTTTCCCAGGAAAGGGGGTTCGTTTGTGCCTGGCTTCCCTCCTGGGGGTCCCCAGACTGGGGCTCAGCCACCCTGCAGCCGCCGGGCTGGAAGGAGCGGCCCCATGGGCTGCTGAAGCAGATCCAGTGGCTTTGTGGCTTTCCCACAACTTCCACATCGAAAAGAAAAAAAAAGTGCATCTCCCATTAAAAGAAATAGAAAAAAATTAAAATCCTGTTTTCCTTGCTGACAGATTCGTTCCTGCTTCGTGGCATTCAAAGGGAAACCACCCCCTGCTGCTTATCATCGCGCTCGCCCTGCGCCGCCGGCTCTGGAAAATCACCGGCTTGCCTTAAAAAATGGGAGACTTTTGGATACAGCACCGTTCCTCTGGGTGCTTCAAGGTTTGGGGGCTGCTAGGGGCCAAGTTTCCAGCTTTTCTTTGCCATGGAGAGCCTGGGAAGTGTTGTAATCGCAAAGCAAAGATGCACGTGCTGCCCTGCCTCCAGGAGCTGGTGTTTTGGGGTGCATGGAGACGCTGCTGACAGCTCCACGGGAGCAGCAGCCAGTGGCCAGTCCTGCCAGCCTCACCCTCGGCCAGCAGGAACTCACTGGGAGATGCTGAACAAAATCCCCTGAGCTGCCCTTGGGCTCACAACAGGTTCACATCCCCCTTCTCCCACCCTAACCTTGGGGAGCAGCTCCTTCCTGGCCCTCCCCACCCCACAGGCTGCACAGGGCTCTTTAATAACAATGGGAATTTAATTAGCGGGCATTGCACTTCCAACACCTCTCATCCCTGCAAAAATCAATGGGAGCAGGCGGGAGGTGGTGTGAGCCTGCCTTCACTCTGACAACAGCTTGGATGGACACCCAGCCCTGCCTGGGGCTGCTTTCAGAACCTTCCCAGGGCCAAAATTCCCCAGCCTGGGGCTCTGGCTGTGTGGAGGCTGATCTGTGCCGTGCCAGGCCATGCCATAGGGAGCCACAGCTTCATGCCAGGTGAGGTCTGGGATTTGTTACGAGGTCCAGATGCGCCACAGCAGCGGAGGACGCTGTGGCTGTCTCTGGCCACCTGCATCGTTTCCAAGTTCCCAGGCTAAAAGCGGGGCTTGTTATCAAGAGCAAAAAATGTGCCACCTCTGTTGTATTTCATTTCCCTTTCTCCACCTCTTCCCTGCCCGCTGTGCCTCGGAGATAACAGCTCTCGGTGCCGAGGCCGGAGAGCGGGGCCGGCAACGGCCTCGCCAGCCCTATCGCCGCCTCGCCGGCCGCAAGGAAATCAGGAAGTTTGCAGAGATATTTGGCCAACAAAACAAACATTTCTCCTGCCAAAAGCCTAACGGGCAGCCCGGCCAGCCCGCAGCAATCTGCACGGCTCCCTGGCTGCAGCCTTCCGGAGCGCGGTGCCCGCCGAGCCCCGCGGCCGCGCCGCCTTATCCCGGCTCCCTATCGCCGCGTGCCCGTGCCTGGCACGGGCCCGCTTTGGGGACGGGGACCCCAGCACGGCTCCCACCCACGGTGAGCCGGCACAACGGGAGCAGCACCCGCGGAGCACCCAAACCCTGCCCTGGAGCCGTGCCAGCCGTGGCCCTGACCCGCGGGCAGGTGCCAGGGCGGGCAGGGGGCCGCGGCCGGAGCGCGGTGCCGGGGGAGGGGGTGGGGGTGCGAGGGGAAGCGAGGCACGGGGCCAGCATTGTTCACACCGGTGACTCAGCCGGCTCCGCTTTCCTGCCCGCGCCGGGCACAGGCCCAGCAGAGCCCCCGAGCCCCCCAGAGCTGCCACAGCCCCTCGGCCACGGTGCCTGGGATGCTCCATCCCCACGGAGCCCCTGCGCTGCAAAGGATCAGCAGCACCCGGAGGGCCCGTGGGGTCGGGTGTGAGCTGCTGATCCCGGAATGAGCAAAACCAGCCAGCAAACAGAGGGCTGAAATGCTGCAAATAAAACTTCCTCAGGGCTGATTACTCGTTATGGAAAGGTTTAATTGCAGAGCGGGCTCCGAATGGGTGCCCATGACAGTGAGCCTGTGGTGCCCCATGGTGCCAATGCCATGGGCTTGGCCGTGTCCCAGCTCCCCATTCCTGCTGGCTGGTCCCCAAGGGGATGCACTGACTGGCACCAGCCGTGTGCCACCCTCGGGGAGCACCTGCCTGCCCAAGGCCGCATTGGGCACTGGGCTGAGTGACCCGTGTCACATCAATGGCACCGCCACGGCCACCGCCACCTTCCTCCCGCCGCCGCCTCTCACCTTGGCTGGTCCTGCGTGGTGCCCTGGCCCAAGAGGGCTCCCTGTCCGCTCTGGGGGGTCCCGAGGGGATGGTGGCAGCACCCCAGTGCCGTGAGCCCCGCCGGGGCTGGTGCCGCCAGCCTGGTCCCACGTGCGGGCAGGAGCTGTGCCGGGGCCGGGGATGCCGAGCTCCGGAGGGGCGCGGGGTGTCCTGCCCACTCGGCGCCTGCCCGGCCGCCAGGGCCGCTCATGTGACGGCCGGGGCCGCGGTGGCAGCGGAGCCGTGTCCCATGGCGAGGGGAAGGTGAACAGCTGCCGGGCAGTGATAATGCGGCGGGTGGGGGTGGCCGGGCAGCTGCGCCCGTGTCCTTCCCCAACAGGAACCATCTGTGACCAAGCCCAGCTCTGCCTTCCCTATCAGCCATTCCGGTCTGACTTTCCAACAACTTCCCCTTCGCGCCGGCTTCACTTCCTCACTGCGAGGGGCCGGCGCGGTGCAGCTCGGCACGGGCAGCTCGGCACGGGCAGCTCGGCACGGGCAGCTCGGCACGGCAGGACTGGCACGGTGGCACCGGCACGGCACAGCACGGCTGTCACTGTGCACCTTGGCACAGGCAGCACCGTGCACAGTGGCATGGCACAGCATGGCACGGTCATCCAATTGCAGCCTGGCACAAGCCTCGCCCCCCCTGCTACAGCCCCTTTGCCTGGGGTCATCCACGGGATGAGGTTTTCCCACGGCCGCTGCTGCTGCCCTGATCTGCAGCTGCAGCATCGCCCCGACCTTCTCAGCACTTGGGGTGACCCCCCCCGTGCAGCCCATCCCCGCACCCCCCAGCCAGGCCCCTCAGCACCGCGGTTTGGGCTCCCCAAGAGCTGTCAGAGAGAGAGAAACAACTTGTTAGAAACCCGAAAGGCGGCTCTGGGCTGCAGGTGGGAGGGAGGAAACGTGTCCTAAAAATACAGCAGCGCCTGCACGGTCCCCGAAGGTGGCTGAGCAGATGGCGTGTCTCGGCGGCCACCTGGGCTCCCGCAGATGGTACCCGGGGCTCCCCGCTTTGTGCCCCCCACCCAGGGCTCGGGGGGGCCGGGAAGGGATGGGTGTAATGGGGAGGAGGGTACCGGGGTGTGGGGGTGCTGTGCTGTGGGGGCACAGGGCAAAGCGGGGTGTCACCAGCAGGGTCTCTGCCCTCTGCGTGCAGCCCTGAGCCCCAGGGGACATCGAGCACGGTCTGGGTGCTGCAGGGAGATGAGGGGAAGCCCCAGCACGGGGCTGATGTGCTGGGGAAAGGGCCACAAGCTGCAAACCGCAGCCTGACCCTTCCAGGACCGTGTGTTTTTGGGGAGATGCCACAGTTGTCCCCAGCACAGTTCTGGCCCAGCCCCACATCCTGCATCCCAGCAATGCTGGGACACCCCAGCTGCATTCCACCCACCCTGGAGATGCCCGTGCTCCACCAGCACAGGCACAGCAGCCTGAGTACGGACTGAAGGCTGGCAGAGGTTTTGGCAGAGTTTCCAGCTGTGTTTCAGGCTCTGGCTTCTTCCCCTTTTCTTTCAGGTTGGCCCAGGTGGTTGTGGTGTCATCGCTCGGGGTTTTGCCAAGCTGCCCCTCGGCCAGGGCCGGGCTCAGCACGGGACACGGAGAGTGGCCACTTCTGGGGAGTGTCCCAGGGCAGCGAGTCAAAACAAGAGGGTTTCAGGGCCGGCCAGGAAAATCCCACCCAGCTGCGGCCCCGTGTCCCCGTGTCACCCGCGGGGGAGGGTTTTCTCCGCCAGGAAGCTCAGAGCACCTGCCCGGGCAGCTGCAGGCGCCAGGCTGCCGGGGAATGCCCCAGCACGGGGAGAGCCCTGAGCTCTGCCCCGGAGTGCAGGGAACCCCCGGGGTCCCGGGGAATGGCTTGGCAGAGGGGGAACCTCTGAGATCCTGAGTTCTGGCTCGCTGGGGGAAGGGAACCCCTGGGATCCCGGGGTTTGGCTCGGTGAGGGGAAACATCTGAGGTCCCAGGGTTTGGTTTGACACGGACGGGAACCCCTGGGAGTGTAGGGCCCACCCTGGCACGGGGGAACCCCTGGGCCGCGGGGTCTGCCCCGTCACGGGTGACCCCTCCCGCCCACGCTCCGGGAGCCGCCGGCGCTCCCGGCCGGTTTCTCTCTGAGTCAGAGCCGCTGTCGCTGCCGAGCAGAAACTTCCCCCTGCTAAAGGAGAAGCAGGACGGGCTCCCACCGCCCCCACACGCAGAGCGAGGTGGGGGAAGGAGGGCACAAAGCCCCGGGGGGCAGTCGAGGTCTTGCCACCTTCACGTGTAGCGGGGCTGTGCCAGCCCTGTGCTCGGCGAGATGCACCATGGCATGGCACAGGATGGCACAGCACGGCACAGCATGGCACAGAACGCTTCCCCCAGTGCTGGGAAATGCCCTGTACCCATGTGCCCCACTGCTTGCAGCACCCCACTGCCTTCCCCTTTCCATTTGAGAGCGATGGGTGGGGGAACAAGGGGGAAAAGGAAGCGGCAGCAACAACCGGTGAGCAAAACATCACCGGCAGCTGCTGGAGCCAAACCGAGACCATCGCCTCCCAAAAGGGGCTGGGGTGCGGGGCACGGCCCCAGCCTGGGGCTGGCACGGGGTTTTTATACATCGATGCTTGAATCTGCCTCTTCCAGCCCAGGGAAATGGGGATGCGAGGGCAAAGGCAGGCGCTGGGAATGGGAAGGAGAGCAACGGCCAAGCCAGGGAGATGGGAGCTGCCGAGAGTTCACAGGGAACACAAAGACAAATTCTTTAAGAAAAAA
>VZTH01003446.1:0-152821 GCA_013397815.1 Aleadryas rufinucha | reverse complement strand
AGGCGGCAGAGCTCCCGGCGCGGCGGGGCTCGGCTGGGCTCAGCTGTCCGCTGCCCGGGCAGCGCGGGAGTGCGGGGGCGCTGCGAACCGGTTTCCATGTGACTGCCCGGCACAAACGCAAACACGCGGCTGCCCCCGCGGGCACTGCCAGGGCGGCCGCCCACGCCGCCCACACCACGGCGTGGGAGGGAGAGGAGGGGATGGGGTAACAGGCGGGGGAGACGAGCGGCAAACACCCTCGCCGGCGCCAGCTCTCAGGACCCTCCTCCGTCTCTTTTGCCACCAACTTGGCAAACCCAGTGCTTGTCAGGCAACTGTGCCCGAGACTGAGCCCCGCGGGGAGCTGAGGCTTTTCCTCAGCCTCACACCCTGCCCAGCCCTGGCTCTGCCACCTACGGCCTGTTTCTCGTCACCTCTGTTCATACAGATATTTTTTTCTTCTCTCGGAGGCGGCACAAACAACTTTTAAAATTGCGAGCGGTTTTGGTCAGGGAGAGGGGCTGGAGGGTCGTGGCACGGCAAGGCAGGCTTCTCCCGGGGTTTTCCTGCTGCGAAACGAGCCCAGCACGGGGAAGGCAGCCCCACTCCCCCGGGCGGTGCGGGGCGCCCAACGGCACAGTCTTCGTGGAAACGTGGGCATCGCGTTAAAATCTGTGTGTGCTGTTTCAGGAATATCCCCCCTCACACCTTTTCCTCCAGAATATCGACTGCTACACCTGTGTGTGAAAGCAGAACCAGGCTGGAGGCGGGGGAGTCCGGCTGGCACTATTGCTGCGTGTGTCCGCAGCCCAGCGTGCCTGGCGTTGGGCAGCCTGGCTTCTCCAGGTATTTCAGGAGTTTCTCTGCTCCTCTTCATTTGTGCCATCTTGCTTTCCTGGGCACGGTGAGAGAATGGCAGAGATAACAGACAGGTCAGACCAGCAGCCAACACAGGGACCAAGAGACAGAAGCAAGCAGGCTGAGTGAAGTTACAGGAAGAAACTCGAGTGAGGAACTGAGATGCTGCCTGATTTGGCTGTTTACCTGGCTGCCTTGGTGATAGTCACACGGGTTCTGATTAATGGTCACCCCTTTCCCCAAACCCTTCCATCCCTTCAGTCTTGAGCTCATATTTCTGCATATTCTGCCCATCAGAAAGTGTCTTGCCCGACTCAGTAACCACACTGAGTAAATGCAAGCAGCTTCTCTGACTCCAAAAGTGAGAGTTTCTTCCTCAGCAAGCAGGAGTTAGCAAATCTGGGTCAGAAGCTGCATGTGGCTGATGGTATTTCCCTACGCAAGAAAACCCCATTCCAGGCAGATTGAAAATGCTTTGAAACATTCAGACATTGGATTAATTTGCAAGTAACAGAAGAGTGGAAGATATGCTCATCTTTTCTGTACTACATGAGTGGAAGGTCACTGGAAATGCCCACCTTTGTCTACCAAGGCTTTTGCATTATGATCAAAATAACAGTTTCTATGTATTTACCCCAGTGTATAACAGAACAATTCTAGTGCTATAGCCATCCTTAACTTTGTCTTCCCTCACTTTGACAACCTGAACTCTCCCCTTAATTCCCATCTCCTCAGCAGAGATTTAAGAATGCTGGCTTCCGTTCCCTTCTTTCCCACCCCACATGTGCAGATGGCCTAAGGGAGGCAGCTGCCTGTCCTAGCTGTATGTAGAGAAACAAAAATACAAATTTGCAAAAGCAAAACATTGATCTCTAATTTCCCTGTTACCATGGGTGGAAGTTGACTGAGCCACCACAGTTCAGTAATTACCCCAGTCATCTGAGCCACATGCCGTGATAATGAGCCACATGCATGATCTTGGTTTGCGCCTTTATGAAAATAAATGGGCTAGGTTACATAGTTCATTATGCCAGTGGATTGGTTCAGTCACTGCACGCTGTCAGTTTCCATAGCTCCAGGAATGAATGGTCAGCTATTAAATCATGGGAACTTAATTTCACAGCTCTGCTCATCATGTCTTCAGTCATTTTTCATCTCCTCTTTTTACTCCTAAATCTTAATGAACTCTTCCCTATTCTAGAACAGTTGCTAAAGCTGCACAGGCACAAAAACGTCTGCAGAAACACCCAAACCTTTCCCCATCTGCGTCATTTGCAGACTACGCCAAGAGAACTTCCCTTGCCTCAGCTGTTACTTCTGCTCTACCCTTATATACCTGAGCAGGGGTATGAAGTACAAAACATCAAACTAGTATTTACTTAATATATTCCCTTCTTTTTGTATAGAACACCAAAAGAGTGAAAGCCTATTAATTACCCAGCTCATGATCTTGCATCTCCAGAGCACCAGTGGGGCCAAGTGCCCATGTCCCCCATTCTTTAGTTGCATATATCTGATGGAAAAGCTGAGTGAAATGTGAGGAGTACACTGTGTGATACAACTTGGGAATCTGTTTTTCTCTAGGCTGCTTGGCACTGCGTGTCCCTTAAAAAGGGCAAAAGGGCTATTTCTAGTGTGCATTGTAATTGGGGTGCTATGCTCCTTTGTTTGGGCAAAGGGCATTAGTTTGGAGAGGGGCTATATGAGTATTTGCCAATCTCATAAAATGTTTGTGAGATTGGCATGTTCAGCCCCCCCAGGACTGCTTTAACCCTTTCCTGTTTGTAGAGCTTCATCTCAGTTTCAATGGGCCTCTTCAATATATTTTCTAAGAAAATCGAGTCATTTGGATGACAAAATCCTTGCTGTAAAATAGTTTAGGCCTTTACAAATAAAAAATAAAAATCAATTATTCACCAATGCAATTTCACATTTATGCCTTTGTACTGTTTTCAAAACCTTATTCCTATTTTTCTTCACCTTCACTGCTAGTAGTATTACTGAATCAAACCTTTAGGGCTACATTTTTCTTCCGCTAAAACTGGCCTGCAATATTTCAGGAATTTGAGTTTATAGTATAAACGTAACTGAACACGTAAGGAATCTAGTAAGACAAGTCTAATACCAAAGAATTTGTTTATAAGGTGGCAGAAAGAGTTTAAAATTTGCTCAGACCTAGCTAACATACACCGGTTAACCAAGCTTTTTCTCTAGTTTAACACATAATCTCTTTTTTATGATTTAGCTGTTTGAGGACCATCCTAGAATCAGAAACGATGTTTGAGCTTAAAAACCAAAGCAAAAATAACAACCCCAAATTTATAGCAGGAAAAAGTGTGAATAGAAGTTAGTTATTGTGGTTAGGTTCAGTTAATAACAAACGTTTTTTACCACAAAAGTCTTTTTCCCATTTTAAGCAATCTAGAAGTTGCAATTTAAGAATTAGTCTCTGTAAGAGAGTTGACTTACTACACAATTGTAAAATTCCTTGCTATGTAATTATAGCAATTGGAGTTGTGTAGCCTCAAGCTCACAAAACTCTTTTACTTTGCTATCCATAGTGAAAAGGAAAAAAAGAGACAGCAAGTTAGATTTTCAGGGCTTGCTAGGCCTTTCCCTTAAGTCCCAGAGCACCCATTCTTCAGAAATTTGTTTTGGGAGCTGGTCCTACATGTCCTATTTTTTTGTTAGGAACCTGAAATAGCTGAGAGCAAATGATATGCGTTTTAGAGGAACATGTTACAATAACAAATAAAAACATTTAGTAGTTATGAACAAATATTGTGTCATTGCTGGTCCATAACAGCCTAACACATTATCAAATACCACTGAGGAGGCTGAATTTGCTTCAGAAAGGCATCATGGCTTGATGAGTGGGGCACTCAAGGGGGAACAAGGAACAAGGATGCTTGGATCTGCCCTTAGTCACACAGCAAATTGTCAACAAGTTTCTGCTTCATCTTTTGTTCTTCTTACTTGTCTTGTGTGGTGCCGAGAAGCCTCCTTTGAGACTCAGTGCTGAACTGCACTTGCCCGGCATCTACAAGAGAGCAAAGACAGCTCCTGCCCTGGACAGCCTGGGGGTTTTGGAAGAGTGATTTTGGTTTTCTTCATCGTTTTAGAGACTTATGTTTAAAACACATGTGATGTCAATTGGGGATCACAAAGAAAGAACCAAAAAAGATACTAATCATGTGAAAACATGACAAGCCATCTGAAAGAGCATGTGGATATGGATACGGATACAGGTTATGTAGCTTTTGCTGAGATAGTTCATGCTATTTCCGAATTATCAGGTAATTGTCTTCTGTGTATGTAGTAGAAATACTGAAGCTTGTCCTTTGTCTTGCTATCCCTCAACCCGTTCTGTTTTGAAAGACAGATCCTTCAGAGATTTTTTCCCTTTTATCTCCTAAAACTTACTGAAGTCAGTAAAGAGTTTAGTGAGTTTTTGGCCTTAAGACCTAGAAAAAAGCATCGTGAGTGTCGTGAAGGAAACTGGATACTCTTGCCCACCCCCTGCATGGAGAAGGCTGCTGAAGAAACCCCTGCTTGACTGTTTGCTTCTGGCTTAAAACTGTGATATGCTCTGGAAAGTGGTGGAGAGAGGGATGAAGCAGCACTGCAGATGAACGGGTGCGTGATGCAGTCCTGGCCCAGTGCCAGCAATCAGGAGCTGCAGGGCAGGTCAAGCACCATCATGCCCTGTAAAAGTACTCTGGAAAGGGAGGGTCCTTTTGCCTAAGAGAGTGTTTCAGAGCACGTGTGCAGGGCAGGGAATGTGATGTACATTAAAAGAGATGGGGAAATAGTTTAAACCCACAATGTGAATACAGCAAGAGGAATTTCTGTGAACAGCACAGCCATCAGGACATTAAAACTGGGTTATTTTAAATGTGACTGAAAGTGGACACAGCAGACAACCACATAATCCAGACTGAAGCTTATCTCTATAGTACACTGACACAGTCTTGTAGAACTTTGGGGATTTTGTTTTAAAGATTGGGTACTGATTACATGTTTATTTTTCCATGCTTTTTTTTCCCCAACATATGTCTTCCCTATCATTTTGTTCTATATGTTTTGGGCAAGTAGCCTTCAATTTCCTCTTTTTTCTACTATTTCTCTTAAACTTTTTTTTGGATTTGAAATCCGAGGTGTAGTCTACAATTGAACTGACATTAATGGAAGTATATTTACTGGGACAGACCCAGGGGGCCAAAGCTCATGTTCTTGGGCCCAGCTGTCGTGAGAACCTTCCTAGGCAAGATGATAATGTAAGATGCTTCCCAAAATTAATGGCTGCACTCACACTCATCTGAACAATGAGAACATACGTCTCTGAACTGTGTCAAAGAAGGCAATAGTACTATCCAGAGAAAATACAAAATCAATTTTGTAGACCATGTCATATTTTATGACTGAAAAAAGCCTTTCGGAAATCTTGGCTACCTTGGCTATCTTGGCTTCTGATTCAAAACGAATTTGAATCAAAACACTAGCTAATTTATGTAAAATTATCTTCATTGTACTGAGCTGGGTAATCCTGTTTGGCCTGCTGGTCAGAGTGACCCAGCTACAGCCATTCCTCTCTGGGAGGTTTTTGCTCTTTGTTTGCCATGCCAAAGAGAGTCTGAGGTTGTGAAAGCAGCATTTCAGAGATGCGACTCACCACCTCGGGGTACTCCTGCCACTAAAATTCACTTTATCCTTACCTCTTTCTGTAATGGAAGTAAGTTGTACTTTTAGAATTACCCTCTCTTTCATATTTTTTGTGAAACAGAAGTAAAGGTCTCAGGCCACCCAGCCCAGCAGAACTGTCAGAAAGGGAAACTTAATGAGCCTTCTGTGTAAATAACTTTCCACGGATCCGAAACAATTAACTTAGAAGTGGTGTGAAGTTGTAGCACATCACCTGACTGATGCTTTTCCGGATTGTGGGGTACAGACAGGCCAAGGTTTTTTAGAGTCAGGCAGGACTGACAAGAAGACTGCAGAAGGGATGCTCCCTGCGTGGTCTAGTGACACAATAAAACAGAAAGCTCCTCTCTGTAAGCTGTGGATGTGGCAGTGAGGAGCACCTGCTGCCTTTGAAACCCTGACTGTCAGGTGGGGCTTCAGCTACTAACTCATGGAGTTGTTCTTGGAGTAAGTTAGTCCCTGCTCTCTTAGACAGCAATTCTCATGAGCCATGTCTGTAGTGAATACTCAATACCAGGATTTCTATTTCAAGAAGGCCATTTCTATTTTGATATAAAAAGACAGTCATGCTATAATCAGAAGAATTATATACACTCACAGTCCTCTATGTAAATATTTAACACTGTATGGGAGAAGCTTTATTAACATTGTCCACAACTATCTTTTAGCTCACAGACTGGGTTAAACTTCTACTACATTTAAATATATATTTTTTTTCAGGACAGTAATTCACTGAAATTTAGAAATTTTCCATGGTTAGGAGGTAGTTTCATTTTCAAGTTTCAGAATGGATAAATTACAACATAGATTTTATAGAATTTCAAAGTTATATATGTAATTCTCGTTTCACACTTGCATCTTTAAATGCATCTTTCAGTTAATCCTGATTGATAGCAACATAAATGAAAACAGGTTTTGGTTCTGTGTTTTAATCAAACTAATACACTACAGATTAAGACAAATACATACGTATTTATGCAAAGATACAAAAGTAGCAGGATTGGTGCTGCTACTGTTTCTATTGAGTTGCCTAATTTGTTCAACAACAACTTAAGCCTTAGTTCAACAACAACTCAAAGTGTACAAAGATTTAAAAAGAAAGCTCAGCAATATTATATTACCATATTCCTTAATTCCTTAGGAGCAAAAGACCCTTTGACGTATCATATAATCTCTACAATTCTCCATAAACTGAACAGAACTTGAATAGCTGCATGCTGTTAAATTACTACATGCACTCCCAAAGGCCTACCTTTTACTCATTTCTACCCCAAATATAGACCTCATGAACCTGCTGAAAATGCTAAATTATATTAATGTGAGACTCATAGCCCTGAATGAATGAGCCTTAAGAGATGCTATTGTCACGAAAGCATCTGAAGGAGGCAGATGAAGTCTGACATACATAAAGCCTTATATATATTTCAGATTTAGGTTACAAGTATGAGAAATGAGAAAAGAACTTACCTCCTTACCTTGAGGAATTCTCTGTGAGCTTATTTAGATTGACATAATGTACAATAAAATTTTTCTGGTCACCATCATGTCATGATATGATCAGTGGTGCGAAGGGTGGCTTTCCCATCACCCGACCCTCTGAGGCCAGCAAAGGCTTCTTAACCTCTCCCATTTTGGATTTAATAAACTTTACACCTTGATATCAATAAGTGACAAAACAATAATACTTTTCTTTTTGCTAACATACCTTGAGACCAATCCTGCTGCTTATGTCTTTTTCCAGAAGATTTGGGTTAGCTAGGTATGGCTAAAGTAGAGGAAGGGATGTCTTCCAAAGATGTCTGGTGGTACAAATCCAGGAGATCTTGGTCTGAGATGAAGAACACACTTGTTTCACCACGGTATCATTAAACTGTTGTGGTCATGCAGCGACAAGACAGGATAGAGCTCCTCTTTTTAGAAAGGGTTGTGGTCACCTTCCTCACCCTGCTCCTGTGAGCAATATGCATAATTAGAAACCAGAAAAACTGTCCTTGAATTATCAATGAAGGGATTGGAGAATGAAAGAGGGGTGGAGGAAGTATGAATTATTTGGACAATATCACTGTAATGATCCAAAGCCAATTGATATTGAGAGGTTTTCTGCTAATTCCAACTGCATTTACCAAATCTTTCATATCAGTTGCAAACGCAGGCAGTGATGACTGCCTGTTCTATACAATTTTTCTTCTCTCATTTGTTTCCCTCTTTCTTTTGAATGTGAAGTTAATCATGTCTTAATCCTACCTCTGGCCAGTTGTACTGGTGCTATATGAATCTTCCCAAGGGACTGCTGTTTACTGTCCCATAAAAGACAACATGAAGGTAAGAAGTCTGTCACATTCTTTAAACACCCATTAAACACCTTGTGCCTGACATGGTGTAGTGTGGTTGATGGACCTTTGGAACCCTTTTATTTCTCTGTCTTCTCCTGGCTTTCCAGCTCTCCTCCCCCTGGAATCTCAGTCTAGGGGAGGGGTATAAATTATTACATAATTAAAATGAAACAACACTCCCTTTCTTCAAGTGAGTCATCTGCAGATATCCAGAAAATGTACAGCATGAGAATTACCTCAGGTTCAGGGCATTAAGAATACAAAAGTAGCTCGTTAGCTGTCCTTAGGAAAAATAAATATGGAACACCAACTTATAAATAGAGAGTATACTTTCTTGCTGTTCCCAGTTGCATATCAGGAAAATTTCAAGACTTCCTGTGAATTTGCTACATGGGGTGGTGCACTACTCTGTGGCTTCAGGAACCGCCTAGAAAACAAACTGTGATGACAAGATCTGTGTTTGGTTCCTCCACTGCCCCCATGGCAAGAGCTCTGCTGGCAGCAGCTGGTGTCTGGATCAGCACTTGCTTGCTGCCCAGCCTGTTGGCACAGTTTACCTTTCCAGGAGAGTGGGCAGTGAGCCAGAGCCCCACCTTTTCTCCACATTCTACTCTCTCAGCAGAGATGGATGACAAGGGAGGAAAACAATAATCCCACAGAGACCCACCTTTTCTCTATCTATCACAGAAAGGCATTAGTGGCCACAAAGGGTCTAGGATAAAGACCTCAAACTCTTCAGTGAATAGGCACGTGTCCATAGAGATTTGAAGGAATAGATTGGTTTTATACTTGTTCATAATTTGATACAATATTAAAGGAACCCACAGATCTATATGTGATTTTTTCTTTTACTAGAAGATGACAAATGAGAGTTTAAACCCTCTTAAAATGCATTGGACTAACACCTGAAATAACTATGGAGGTGCTTTCACAGCACTGGCCTGTGTTTTAGGTCTGTCACAAAAGCCACGTTAACATTACTGATCAGTAGTGAACCAAAATGCATGTGGAAATCTTTGCAAACTTTCACTGATAATGTATTTTGAAACCTCTTTACAGCTTACATGGGAAAACTAAAAGTCAGAGAGTGACATTTTAATTGGTCATGTGTACTTTGCATTTGATGTGCCATATCACCCCAGTGGTTCATAGAATCACAGAATATCCTGAGTTAGAAGGGACCCAAGGGCCATCAAGTCAAACTCCTGGCTCTGCACTGGACATGCAGAATCACATCCTGTGTCTGAGAACATTCTCTAAACACTTCTTGAACTTGAAGGAAGTGTCTGCTTGAGTCAGACCGTGTGTGTACACGAGTAACCAGCTGTGAGTCTTGCAGCAATCTCTGCAGCCTAAGTCGTTGCTTACATGAAGGTTTCTCAGGGTGCTTGGTGTGAGCAGCCCCTGCTTGTTGTTGTCCTTGCACGTGCAGGAGATAACCTTGTGTCCTGCCCCGATGTGGGAACAGAGTGGGCTCCCACCTGCACACACTTGGGCACGCCACAGACAGAAGGCTTCCGTGCCCTCCCCCACTGCTGCCTCGGCTCATGGCTACTGAAACCACCTCTGTTGGATTGCCCAATCCCAGCTGAATAATTGCCAAGCTCACAGCACATCTTAAACAACAGGTACAGCTCCAGGGCACAGTCACCCCCTGCAGGTATAACCTTCTCCCTCTTGGAGATTTCAATGTCATAACATAGGGGAATATTTGTGCAACTTGAGGAGTGGTGTTTTTAATCCTTCGGAAAAGAATGGTGTGGGCAAGAATGACACTGAAAATCCACAGTACTTTGCTACTGTGTTTTCAATTTTAAGGTGATTCCCTATAAAATTACAGAATATAGTTCATTTACACATTACAATTGTACTTCCAAACTGCTGTCTAATACAGGTCTTGAAAACTACATTTGTTACCCTACTGGTTTATGAATTCCTCATTCCTTCCTGATGGGTGAGCACTAAGAATGGCTAAACCTGGAATTTTCAGGTGGATGTAATATAGACTGTAAAATACATATATTTAACCATACATATATGATTGTATGAATCTAGAGTTTTGTTTTCTCTGTGGTAGGGTCTTATGTTTTGGGTTTTTTTTTCTGCATGCTGACTTATTTGGAAGCTCTAGATGCCTGTGGCTTCTTCTGAGACCTCACCTGAAGAACAGCATCCAGCTCTGGGGCCCTCACCACAAGAAAGCCATGGAAATGTTGGAGTGGGTCCAGAAGAGAGCCACAAAAAATCATCAGAGGGCTGCATCACCTCGCTTATGAAGAAAGGCTGAGAGAATTTGTGTTGTTCAGCGTGGAGAAGTGAAAGCTCCTGCAGTCTTTCAATAATTGAAGGAGGCATGTAAGAAAGGTGTGGATGGACTTTTTACCAGGGCCATGTAGTGATAAAAGACAGGGGTAACAGTTTAAACTACAACAGAGTACATTTAGATCAGACATAAGGAAGAAATTCTTTACAATGAGAGTGGTGAGAGGCTGGAACAGGTTGCCCAGAGAAATTGTGGATGCTTCATCATTGGGAATGTTCAAGGTTGGATTGGATGGGGGAAGAGCAACCTGGTTTAGTGAAAGATGTCCTTGCCAATGCCATGGGGGTTGGACTATAGATGATCTTTAAAGGCCCTTCCCAACCCAAACTGCCCTTTGGTTCTTGAGTGCCCAAGTGGGGACTCAGGTATCTGTGTTAGTGGACTCAAGTGAGAATATAGGATTCATTGCTGGGAAACTAAGGATATTTAAAGTCAACTGAAAACGAAACTCCAGGATTCAGAACCCTTGTTCCTAAATGGAGTTTTTTTGAAGGGAAACAGAATCCAGCAGCTAAGCCAACCAAACAGATAGGAACTCATCCCCAGTTTAATTTTTACTGTAGAAGCTCAAAATTAAATCAGTGGTTCCACAGTGGCCCAACAGCATGATCAGAAAACATGCTGTGGAAACCTCAGGGAAGGAAATTTTAGTGAGCATGACTTTTTCAACAGTCTTGTGACAGTCTATTACAAGAAAATGACCAATGAAAGCCTTAATAACATTTCAATTATTGGATTAAGTCTTGGAAAAGACTAATTATTAAGAAAGGGAAGAGAGCAATCAGTAGGAAAACAAACCCAAAACAAACCAACAAAAATTCCCCAAGGTCTTATTGCAAAATTAGGCTTTTAAATGTTTGTATGCAGCACCTCTCCACTGGGAGGCCTCTGTCCCTGCTCCCTGGGGACTTGAGGCTGATAGTCCCAATATGACTCTGTGGGAGGAGGGGTCAACTCCTTTCCTAAGGTGGTGAAATAGGGTGTTACTACCTCCTGGAAAAGAGAACAGGCTGGCTGTATTTCAATAATGATAGCTGCTTTTGTAATCCTTCTATGCTCTAAGCAAAGCCAAACAGCTTTTACTTTTTTCTTAAAATGGGAGTGAAATGCGTGGGCATGAAGGGGATACTCTGAGGAGGTGGATGATGAAAGATCCTGCTAAAATCATCATGAAAGCAAAGCTGCAGCAGGAAGCTGAAAGGGCACCCTGGGTAGATTTGTTATCAGAGCTTCCAGTTCTGATGAGAGAGAGGTACAAAAATAAGACAAAGGATTTTGAGTTTCTGAGCTCGTGGCTGCTCTGAAGAGCTGAAGAGGTCAGGTTGAACCCGCCATGAGTGGGACAATGATTTCAGCCACTTGTGAAGGTCTTGTATTTTTCTCTCTTGTATTCCCAGGTATTCTATGTTTAAAAAAAAAAAAAAAAAAGAAAAAGAAAGGAAAGACACTTAGGCAGCAGAATGATCTTTAACTCAGTCTCTTTGAGTCCTGAACCTGATGGCTTGCCCTAAAAATTTAAGAACAACCTTCCCCCTAGACACCTCTGGACCCCACCAGAGGAGATTCTTTTCCCTCCAGAGGGGTGAGAGGGAGGTAAACAGAACATCCCAATAGACGTGCCCTAAATATTTCTTTTGTACATTGTGTTGCTACGCTTGAGAGGCATTGCTGAGAAATGGAGTTTAAAAATTGGGGAAAAGTTTGCAGCTATGATATTTATAGTCTTCAAATTTATTTGAAACTTTGTGAAACATATCTGGGCAAATGGCTGTCCCAGCCTAAGGCAGCAGCTAATGTGCTTTGAGTGGAAGGTTAGTGGTCATGCTCAGACAGCTTGGGCAGGGGGTTCACAAGATTTTGTGCTGCAGACTGTATATACATAGGAGGGAGGAAAAAACCCATTTCCCTGCCTCCTTGAAGATATATGTCCAGCTCCTCATTTGGTTCATTTCAGCCAGCTGGCAGTGGGTAGTTCTAAGCATTAAAGCACTAGAAGTCCAGCAGCTGCTGGAGTCATACAGGTGGCTGTACCAGGTTGAGAGCAGCCAGCCAAGAGCAAAGGGCTCTTGGCGGAGCTGCCAGGGCCCACGAATGAAGATGGAGCAGCCAGAGGCACAACCCTCAGGGAGCCAAGCAGCTACCAGAGCATTGCTTCACACGGCAGTTTATCGCCAAACAAATCTTCACTTTCACTTACTGCAGATGATGGGAAAAAGTCTACCCTGGAAATTACTTCCTTAGAGAAAAAAGACTGTGAACTGTTATAGTTAAAGAATAACTGTAACAGTCAGTTACTATCACTGTTTATCTACCTGGTCAGATTTTTGTTCTCTCTTACCAAAAAAAAAAAACCCCAACGAAATCTTTTTGAAGTGTTTGATTCATGTTTGCCTCTTACTTATGCTTCTGCTTTTGAAATACTGGAGTTCAGCATAATTTTTCCAGTTGTCCAGGTGTGGCCTCAAGTCACCACATTTGGAGCAATTTCCTTCAATTTGAACCCAGACCTTGTTGCTGCCAGTCACGTCCTGGCAGGAGGGTTACTTTGGAACAACAGCAGCAGTGTTTCAATGAAATGACTAAACTTCTCTTTTTCCAGAGGATCCCTGCTACCACTGGTATGTAGGATGGAGAATATGAAGTCTGAGGATATACTAAGACAGTGTATTCTCTCTCATTAGTTTGAAAACAAAATGAACAAAGAGATTCTAGCAAAAAAAAGGACAGTGTATTAAAATAACTAAATACCATCCCAGACTCAACAGACTCCTTGTCTCTGAGCAATTATGAATAATGCTGGGTACCTGGGATGAAACTTAATTTAGACTGCAGTTTCATAGTCACTTCAAGCTAATCTAAATTGGCACAGATTATGAAAGGAGGAATCTCGCCTGTCTGTCTGTCCCCAGCAAAGCTATTCCCTCTCTTTTCCCCTCTTTCCACCCCTTCACACACAGAGAAGTTTTATTTGTCTCTATGTGGCATGGAGTGGGGCAGGCAGCTTGCCCAGAGGGACAACACTGCTGCTCCCAAACATACTTTCAGCCTCCCTGTGTCCCCATCCAGGTTACAGCTATCCTGGCTGCAACAGGGAAGAACTCCATGAATGACAGGGAAGGCTTTTGCTGAGCCATATAGGTTTCCTGGTTTGGGGTGGGGTGCGAGGATGGTGCAGTGATGTCTTCAAGCTCTGATGACAGTACAGTGACATACCTCAAGTACAGTGAAACAGGGCAGCAGTCAAGATACGTGGACTTGAAATGCCCTAGAGCAGACACTAATTCCAGCACTTGCTACCTTAACACTGTTTTATATTATTGCTGTGTAACATATTAACTTCTAGAGGTCACAGCCCATCAGGCCTGATCCACTGGTGACTTGTCCAAGTAAATATAAGCAAGCAAAATGCTATTTATTCTAGCTATGGAGGAAAAAAGTGGTTTTTTTCCCATGTATTTATTTTTTTGTTTGTCCCATTAAGATATCAACACCCTTCTATCTCTGTTTGTCTTTGAATACTATAATGAGACATTTGCATGAATTAATACTTTGGAGTTGTTAGTCCTATGTCAGGGAGCCCAAGCTGAACTCAGCAAACATAACCACGGTATGTGCCTGCATGTGTACACCTAATTCTACTTTTCCTGAAGTGCTACCTCAATGCCACAGCTGAATATCTATGCTTGTTTAAAGGTAATTACACAAGACAAAATGCAACTCAAATGCAGCAGCCTCATTTAGAATTCTTCAAAACAAATTACAAATAGGGGAGCAGTGAACAAAAGGTCCCCTGGGATAATTTCTGAGGTCATGTGCTCATTTTGCAGGAAGCTGGCTTTCTCCTTCATTGAAGGAGTTGAACATCTGTAAGTCAGTCACTCAGGTGCAAACTCTTTTGAGATCTGCTCTTCACTGCCAGAGATACGCCAAGGGTTCTCATATAAACAAGCACTGTTTACATATAGCTTCTCAGCAGTGGCACTCTACTGTTAAACATTAATTCTTATGTGTATGTTGTGCAACATTTACACATGCTATTTGGCTCTGTTAGCAATTTGAAAGGACACTTTCAGTAATTTAGGACCAAAGCACAGGTTTGGGAGAGTTTCCTGCACAAAATATAGGAATAAATACCTTAACGAGTAAGCAATTTTTATTGGTTTTACTTATTTATTTATTTAGTAAAGGTGTCCTGAAGTTTGTTTTACAGCCAGTGAATATTTAGAAGGAGAGCAAAAAAAGACCTTGACAGTTGGTCCCACCTGGTATATCTGCATTCTGCCAGTGGAGGAGAACAGGCACACAAGTGGTAAAAGTGAGTTGGCAAAAAAAGGCTAGGGGAATAACGTTAAGATTTGGGATCATTTCTAGGGAGGCAAACAAGCAAGTGCACTATTTTTACTGCAAGGTTTCCGTGGAGAGCGGCAGAGGCGAGCCATCTCTGCTCCACCTGTTGGTGGATAAGTAAAAGGAAAACGCTGTGGAGAGAACAGAGAGAAAACACCCCTGTTTGCCAGGGAGTCTGCAGCAATAGTCACAGTTTCGGAGAGTTCTCTCTGTATCTTAGACAATAAGGAAGTGAATCAGAAACTCCAAAAGAGACTCAGGGAGGAAAAAATAAAAGGATTTACCTCCTTGTCAGCAGGCAATTCTGCCTGGCCTACAGTGACAGTTTGGGAGAGATGCTTGAACAAATGCACCTCACTGTACACATCATAAACAGAGTTTTTGGGTGGAGGTTTTTTTGGGATGGGGGTTATTTTGCAGTTTGATCAAGCTATGTTACTCTGGAGTGTTTTCATAGAATCATAAAATAGTTTGAGTTTAAATTGACCTTTAAAGGTCATCTGATCCAACCTCTGCACAGAGCCCCATCCCGCCTGGCTTTGAATGTTTCCAGGGATGGGGCATCTACTGCTTCTCTGGGCATCCTGTTCCAGTGTCTCACTACTGTTATTATAAAACCCATTAACTGTGAAGTGAGCCTACCAGACTGTCAGCAGGGTACAAAATCCTCTAGCAGCTGCTAGGACTTACTGCATGCTATTTTATAGTATGTTCTGCTTTTTGCTTACCTGAGGTTGTAACCCCTAAGAAAAACATCCAATTTTCTGTCTTTGCCTATTTGTGAGTGTAATTCTGGATTGCTCTGTTCAGTATCTAGAGGCTTTCAGGAAAAGTAGAGTTATCTGTCAGGAAGTATTACATCTAGTGTCATTACTTCTTGGTGAAAGGTTTAGTTTGTTATTTCCAAGGATAATGGGGATACACTTAGATCTTGTCTGTGGGAAAACAAGTCAGTGACCATGAGAAAGCACACACACACAGAGTGCAGAAATGACAATATGTGTTAAAACACTCATGTAAGGAGATTCAAACTGACCCTAGTAGGCAGAGGTATCTAGAATATGCACTTAGAATATCTCATTCAGTGAAGGACAGCATCCAGGGAAGAGAGTTCAGCATGTGTCCTGGAGTCAGAGCTGGTCTGTATTTTTAGACTCTAAATCAGAGTGTGCCTGCACAATGGTGCCATTTCAGTATCTCTTTAAGAGCCTGATTTCTCATTGGGGACATTTTTCCAAATGCCTATGGTAGGGATAAATCACCTACCTACATCTAAAGTCAGGAAAAATTCCTCTGGGAGTCAAAGTGACTCAGGAACAGCCGAGCTCTGCCAAACTGGAACAAGTTCAAAGGGAGCACTGCCTATGATCAATTCATTACATAAACCTCAGATAAGGGAGTGGCAAAAACCTTTCCTGCCACCAACCATGAAAACAGTTAAGGGGAAACAAGCCATCCACCACATGGCTTTTTAACAGTCTACTCAATCTCAGTAGTGTGAGGGCCCCAATGAGTCTGGTAGTAAACACAGAAGAAATCAAAACCAGAGTAAGCTGCTGTTCTGAGCTATAATGTCATTTTTTCTAATATCTCCAGGCATAGACAGCAGCTGCAGTTAAGTAGATAGCCTTAGGAAATAGCTTCTTAATAGAAGAAAGCAGGAGAAAAGTCATTTTATTTCCTCACATTCTTTTTTCAGGCTCTGTTGCTCAAGTTAAAAAAATTGTATGAAATGTAACAATAAAAAACAACCCTGTGTAGCAAGAGCCTAAAGAAGTTTAAAAAACCCCAGAACTGGATATTCAAGCAAGTCCTACACAGTCTTCCATGAACCAATGAGTTTCTTTGGGTGCCAAACTACTGGGCACATGTGGAGAATCCTACTGCCTCAGGGCTGGTAAAGCTTCTGAGCACAGATTTCAGTAGAAACTAAGTGCAAAACAAAATTTGAAGCTGTGTCTCATGCTAAATCTGTTATAATTCAGTACTTGGTCATGTGTACATGGTGATGAAAATGACCAGGACCCTCACACAGTTACTCTGCATGCTGTGCAAGAAAACAGCTAAAATCCATGGGAGAGAAGAAAAGAGCTTATGGTCATGGTTTAAGCACAACTCTTGTAACACTTCAGTGTGTCCTGGAGAATGACTGGTTAGAGTAATAAGCAGGAAGCATTTATTGGTTCAAATAAGTTCATATTTGGCAAGCTTCTAGAGACCACATACCAAAAGGCTTCAAAAAATTTTTCAACAGCCACAAACATGAGAAGAAAGTAAGGTAACACCTGTCCTGGTCAATGTGTGAAGGGAATATAAAGAGAAAAAAAATCATAAAAATGCTTAAGGAGGTGTCTTCATAAAACACTTACTTATGCCTCTGCTCTTGAAATACTACAGACCAAAACTTCCTGAGGATTTAGTGGGAACTTCTGGGATTCATCCAGAATTAAGCTATGGAAAGCTAAAGAAAGGCTATTTGACAACATCCCAAAATCTTAAACTTTCCAGGGAGAAACTTTAGCCTCTTTTAGGAATTCATAGAAGAGGTTGGAGAGGAGCCATTTCTTCCTCCAAGATTTTAATTTTTCATGGCAAGAACAATTAAGTACATTTTGCTCCGTTTTCTCTAGGGACTGGGTTGTTGCAGAGAGCAACACACCCAGCTCTGGGCAGGAGAGCTCTCCAGGACAAAGGCTGTGCCCAGCAGCTTCCCAAGAGGCCAAGGCGGCACCGCATGAAATCCAGGGCTGTCCTGTTTAGCAGCTCAGTAAAAGGAGAATGAGAACTTTTTTAACTTTTTGAGTAAAACTTAAATCTTAAAGGTATCTCTTCTCTGATAGGAAAATACCTTTTATTACTTGAATTCCAGTGCTTTTCTCACATGTCTCACGAGATGCATGTTTTGCTGAACCGCATAAGAAATCCCACCCTAAGGCAGACCCACTTGCACAGGGAACATCCAGTTCCATTCGGTGTCTGCACTGGGAAAAATATACTGACCTCATCCAGAGGGAAAAGCAAGTTTGTGTCCAAAAAGAACCTGAATAGGATCTTCCTAAAGAGGTTGAGTGAGAAATCTGAATAACCAGCAAAATGTTTCCTCATGGACAAAATGTATTCTGTGTGTGGGAAATGACCCAACAATTTCCTGTATTACCGTGGTACTTTTTCATTATCCATATTAACATGTCTTTGCAATTCCTTATCACCATCACATCAGGGGTCAGAAGTGGCACTTTAATTGCAAAAAATATTAAATCTTTCTCATAAATCTCACATAGGTACAAAATACCTTAAAAACCAAAACCATGGTACCTCTCTGCAGTATCAGTTAGACTAGAAGATTGTAAGAGTCTCACATGCCCTAGAAATAATTGATCTGGCAATGTCTTTATTCTGTCTTTGCAATTTCTTAACAGCCAGGTTCAGGCCAGGACAACAGACAGGGCTTAGCCTGACGTAGAAGAATTCTCCGTTTAAATGCTCTAAGTCAGATCAACGACAACCTAAAGACCCAAGCAAACAAAAAAACCTCCAAACATTCTAAAAACCAACCGACGAACCAAACAAAACCCTCAAGCCCCACAATTTTGTCAGAACAGCCAGATTAGCTCCAACTAAAAATCCACCAACAGTGAGCATCCAGGAAAGTAAGATCGGAATGAAAGTTAAAAAGATAATTTCAGGTGCCTTAATAAGTTTTCAGCTAGATAATGTTTCATTTGTTTTTAATTGAAGTTTACAGTCGTTATAGCTGCATGATTTTTGTTAAAGTGAAGGAATAAGTAGAGAGGAGGAAATTTAGCAACACCATAATTAACTACTTAGGGTAAATCCTCCCATCAGATTCATGAGACAGATTTCAGATAAGCAGCTCAAATGAAGGATTATCTTGCTAGAAATGCGGAAATGTTGATCAGCTTGATATTTCCATTCTGCAGACAAGAGTTCATGCTGCTGCTCACTATTTTCTGCAAGGAGGTAAATCTCCACAAAGGTGGAAAGTCTGATCCAAGGGGGATTTTGTTTTTAAAACCCCTGCACATTACCATCTTTTACTTGTGTGTTTTTAGACAGAAATGAGATCTGAATTTAAATCCTGCTCAGCTGCCCCCTTTGAGAAGGGTTACAAGGCAGATGGATGCCCTGATGGTATGATGGATGGGTTGGAGCACATTGCATATGTGCTAATACAGTGTCTTTACACAAACATTAGCACTTGAGAGCATCAGAGAATACTCAAGCATTCTGAAAACATTAAATTCAATTAAAAATGTAATCTCCTATGACTGATAACATTCTCAGCATATGTTTCATCACATTTAAAGACAAATGGAACCCATCTAGCCAGGAGATTTAAATTTGAGGAAAAATGTCCTGTCCATCACCAGGAATACTCTGAAAAATACCCATACAAAATTTAAACTGGAGCCTTGTCATAACATTCTTGCATATACCAGTTTTGTCTGGTGTCTGGGCAACCAATGCAACCAAAAAACTGAGATGCTTGCCTTTTACCATGCACTTTTCAGTCCTTTTGCTTCATTCAAAAGCTGCAGAGATGGCTAGAACAAATTCATTTTTTTTATTTCAGGATCTAAAAGCTGTTTCCTGGGTGGGGCTCAAGGGTCTCTACTTCTTCATTCTCTACGTAGAAGAAAAACACATACACACATTTCAGTAAGTTATGCTTTGAACAAGAAAGAGAGGACCAGAGGCAAATGGCGGGGGGGGGAGGCAGGAACATAATACAAAATATTTATTATTGCTGTATTCACAGAAGTAGTACCAATCTCTGAGGCTTTGTTAGTTGACTATGGACTGCATATTTGACCACAGTATATATGAGATATTTTATATGTCCAGTGGACATACTTCCATTTTGACTTGTGCAAACAGGTTACATGTTTTGCCCCCTGGCAAAACAAAACATTGCCCACTATGAGAAAGGAAAAGGTTCTATGGCCATGCCACATGATTTCCCCATGTCTTAGGTGTCCACAAGATAAGTAGCCTCCTTTTATAATTGGGGTCGGAATTCTTCAGAGATGCAGCTGTTCATTTAAAGTACATTAAAATGCATTTCTTTACATTTTCTAATAAGTAGAGTGAATCTGTTAAAATGTTAAAAAAGAAATCTGTTTGAAACTTGGAACCTAGCCCTCTCCCATCCTTATTCAGATAAAATCCCACCCCAAAACCCCCCAAACAAAAATAATTTTTGCTGAATGCATGCCTAAACAGATAAGCCTCACAGTAAGATTTCCAACAAATACTCACAAGATTTAGGTATCAAATTCCCATCAACTGAAAAAAATCCCCCGTTCTTTCCAAGAGCTTTGAGATAAGATCATGTGCAGACATCACATCACACACTGCTCCTGTCTGTGTGTTTAGTTCTGAAGTACTCATATTGTTCCTGAAATTATTCATCCTTGTGTTCCCAGGCATGTTAGCCGAGTCCAAGAGTTACGCTCTCTTGGCAAGCACCATTTCTCCTTCAATTTTTCTCTACACAGGCAAACCCTTAAGATACCACGTCTGAACTCAAGAACATCAGCAAGGCACTACCCTAGTAAGTAGGGAGGATGCCCATACTGTCAGGACAGAATCACTTCAAGCTCTACAACTCAAACCCAGCTCTATCATCTCTATGCAGGCAGCTGCTCCCTGTCAAGGAGAAGCAGCTTCTTGTGCTCTCAGACAATAAGACAGCTATCTTTTTTATTCCAATGGGGAAACCCATACTGGGGAAAACAGTCAAACAATAAAAAACCCCAGTAAGCTCTCAGTAACATGCTCACAGAAACAATGATCACTTGTATGCCTCTAGGCATATGACCACTTACTGAACAAAGAAATCACGTGTACAGGTAAACTGTTGATCAGCTCTCAGACACCAGGGTGGGATCATTTGCATTATCACCCTAAACCTCGTTTTCAATGATTAATTTAGATTCACAGAATGGTTTGGGTTGGAAAGGGCCTAAAATATCATCTATAGTCCAACTCCCCTGCCATGGGCAGGGACACTTTCCATTAGACCAGGTTACTCAAAATCCCATCCAGCCTGGTTTTGCACGCTTTCAGGAATGGGATATCCACAGCTTCTCTGAACAACCTGTTCCAGTGCCTTATCACCCTCACAGTAAAGAATTCCTTCCTAATATCAAATCTAAACCTATCCTCTTTCAGTTTGAAGCCATTTCCCCTTGTCCTATCACTACATGCTCTTGTGAAAAGTCCCTCTTCATCTCTCTTGTAACCTAAACACTATAACCTAAAAAAGCAATAGCAGAGAAGGATTTTTAACAAGCATCCAATAACAGAATGAAGCCCAATATATCACTTTTAGGCAATTTTTTTTTTTTTAAATGTTTTGCTCACAGGAATTTTTTTTATAAGATACTGCTTTCATTTTCCTTTGCTTGCTGTTACTCTTTCAGGCAGCCTGCAGGGCTCAGCTTTGCATATAATCCCATTTTACTCCTGTTCCTCCTATGAACATAAAAAATCTTTAGAAAGTGACGTGTAAGGTAAAATTTATGGTGGACATTAAGAACAGCTTTAAACACTGCAGTCTGGTCTGTAGCCCATTAAAAATCCAATAGACTGTATAATATCCTTGCAAAAAGTCTTTCCACAGTTACTGTGTAAGAGAGGGAAGGAGGAAACAGAGAGAAGCAATGCCCTTGGTGACCTTGCCCTGTAACCATACTTATGGCTTGACAGTGACTGCAGAGCTGATACTTGATTGCCTTGGCCTTTGCGTTAAATCTAGCTCATGTTGTTCTTGTGAAATAAGTTGTGCTTTCTACAGGAAAAAGAACATCTCTGTAAAGCATAAGCGCTCTGAAAGTAAGTCTTGTTTACTTTGTTTGCAGTAGGGTAGTTGTTGGTTATCTTCGTTATTCAGTAGCAGATGGAGCTCTCAAAGACCTGAATGCTTCTTTGGCACTAGTTAATACTCTCAACTGGGATTGTTACCTTCAGGCATTTAACTCGTGTATCTAAGTTCATCTGCTCTTACTTTAGACATTGCCTCCAGGAGAACTGAGTTCAGAGCACTCCAGTTTCTTGGTTTGTAGAGAAATATGAATCCCTCTTTCCTTCTCCCTTAAGTATAAAGGGAGATATTATTCTGATAGCTGAGAAAGTATATGTCAGATGGTGGAAAACTGCATCAAGACCTCTTTGTAGTTGACAAATAAAATTTAGTCCACATAGTACTGATGTAGATTGTGAAGAGCAGAGAAAAGTTCTTGGCAAGTCACTTGTTGAAAGTGCAGCAGTTTCTAATGTCCTTGGAATTTCAGTCATATCAAATGGGAAGGAAGATAATCCAAATAGTTCAAGATAAATGAAGGGCAAAAAAAATTTTTTAGACCATTAGAAAGAGAAGCAAGTTCCTTCAAGTCTACAACCTGAATGTTGCAGTCTTTTACCTAAACTTCTCATCTTTCAATTCATTCCCTTCCTTGCTGTTAGATTGTGAGTTTTCTTGACAAAAGACACTTGTCGTCAGCTTGCCTGATTTGCAAATAAATCACACTTATAAGTATGAGAATCATGTTTTAAAAGACTTGAAAATAACTGAATTATTAACCAAATCTGCTGTTTAGCAAACATCAATGTTCCCTAACAAATTCAACAAGTGCTAATTCAAGGATGACTATCAGAAATTCTGCTATAAAAACAGGGAATAACAAAACATAAATTTGTACCTCTCCACAAAGTGAATAGGTTTTGGTTGAGTACTAGGATCCGCAAAACATCAGATCTATCCCGTTGGGTTCCTATTCAAATAATACAAAAGAAGAAATGTCTGTATGGCAATTGCTGAGCATACTCAAGCAGAAAAAAAATAAAGAAAAAAGAGAGTTTTCTAATGCAAATTCACACAGGCAGAGCTTCTACACACCATGTCCAAGAATCACAGAACTATTTAGGTGGGAAAAGACCTCTGAGATCAAGTCCATCTTTTGACTGATCACCACCTTGTCAACTAGACCATGGCACTAAGTGCCACGTCCAGTTGTTTCTTGAACACCTCCGGGGATGGTGACTCCACCACCTTCCTGGACAGTGCATTCCAATGTTTAACAACCAGTCAATCAAGAAATTCCTCCTGATGTCCAGCCTGAACCTCCCCTGGTGCTACTTGAGTCCATTCTTTCTTGTCTTGTCACTGTTTGCCTGGGAGAAGAGACCAATCCCTACTTTGCTACAGCCTCCTTTCAGGCAGTTGTAGAGAGCGATAAAGTCTCCCCTGAGCCTCCTTTTCTTCAGGCTAAACAACTCCAGCTCCCTCAGCTGCTCCTCATAGGACTTATCCTCTGGACCCTTCACCAGCTCTGTTGACCTTCTCTGGACACGCTCCCGCACCTCAATGACTTTTTTGAAGTGAGGGGCCCAAAACTGAACACAGGATTTGAAGTGTGGCCTCATCTGTGCTGAGAACAGGGGGACAATCACTTCCCTGGCCACACTATTGCTGGTACAGGCCAGGTGCCATTGGCATTCTTGGCCACCTGGGCATACACTGGCTCATGTTCAGCTGCTGTCAACAAGCACCCCCAGGTCCTTTTCTTCTGGGCAGCTTTCCAGCCACTTTGCCCCAGCCTGTAGCAGTGCATAGGGTTGTTGTGGCTGAAGTGCAGGACCTGGCACTTGGACTTTGCTGATATACACTTACAACATCCCAGATGCACATTTCAGGAAATGGGTCCAAACCCCAAAACTTTCCATTACTCTCAAGCAAATCTTTAAAAAGTTTATGTATTAAATACATATATAGGTGTTATTGTTATTCATACAATTGAAGTAGATTAATTTCCAGCCTGCTGTCATAACACATTATATAGGAGATAGACATCTGTCTTACATATCTGGGATCCTTGGTTCTATGGACATGTAATGTACATGCTGCATCTTAATGCTGTTCAAATTTTACTGTTGTGTGTATGAGATGAGATGGATGCTTCCAGTTACATGTCTTTCTGGTAAACTGTGACACTTCAAATCAAAAGCTAAAGGGTATTTAAAAACTGATGATATTTGAGCAGAATTGTCACTCAAGTCCTGCTCAGAATCAAAATAGACTTAATTTCAATGCACAACGCTTCGGATTGTTTGGACATTTACAAGGGCATAGCACACAATTCTTTGGTCCTCAATGTAGTGTTAGAGATTAAATACTTCTATCTTAATCATATTCACTTATCAAAGGTGTTCATGTACTGCATTAGTTAGAAACTAAATCCTTTTCAACTTCTGAGGAAAAACTTCACAGAAGGTCATATTCCACCATAAAATTAACCAGCTCTTTGCTTAAGGCAGAGGAGTAATGTAGGAAACCTTGATTGTAAGCTCCAATCTACCCAAATCAAGTGTACTTGTTCACTCCCAAGTAACTAGATTTGGGATTTTTTTTTACACTCTTTCTGGCACTGGCTTTGTCAGCCTTTCATGGCAAGTTTTGTTTATATAGTTCATTCTAGAGTCAAGATTCTATTTCATTTTCATGTATCATAACCAGCACAAAATTTCTTTCCCAGTCAACATTTTCCAGCAGCAGCTAATTTCGTAACAGTTCAAGAATAAATGTAGATAATATCACTGTTCACTGCAATGCTGTTGACAGATTCCATAGGTAATGTAATTTATGTAATAGATGAAGTCAGCATGGTGCATCTTGCATTAGTTATTTTTCACTAAACAGTGCAAACAAAAACATTTGAACTCAAACACAGGGCAGAATTTACTAATGTCTTTATATCATGCAGATTTGCCTGAAACTTGGCAATCTTTTCATTATTCTTTTAGCAGTCTTAAAGCACACTGCTATCGCTATTGATACTTTCATGTCACTTACTGAAAGAGTTTTCCTTGAGAAATGTCCCCTCAGTGTTAGAGATACATGCTGTATCATTTGTGTGAACTTTATATATCATTACTGTTAAGCAAGAAGGAGTTTACAGATGCCTTAGGAAGTTTCTCTTCATTCATATCCCTTTTGCTGATACTGCAGGCTTCAAATATATCTTTTAGTTGCTGAACTAGTCCAGTATTTGTTTGCATGTGTGTTTGTGTGGCCACTTTGTTCTGTTTTCACAACAAAGACCCTGTTTCCATCAGCTGTAGTTTTCTTTAGCAGGAACTCAGTGATTAAGGATGTTAGTGGGCTAGATGCCAATCTCTCTTTACCACATTTGGTATGAAAATGATGGGGTTACCCATTCAAAGTATCACCCTACTCAATGAATAACCACAGTGTCCTCGAGAAACTCACTGAGCAGGCTTCTATTCAGAATAAATGCAATTTATGTGTTGAATGAACAGAAAATAAGTCCTAGCCAAAAACCTACAAACCCAGGTTTCCTGATTATCTTCAGAGTCAGAATAAAAATTTTATATGAATTGCTGTAAATGCAAAAAGTTTTGATTTAAATATGTCTATAGTAAGCTAAGGTATTTAAAATTCTGGCATAGGATGTAATGAAGCTCTTGATCAGCTGCAATGTAGACTGTCACATTCCAGTGCATTCAGGTTCATCTTTTAAATAGTCACATACATCACTTTCTCTGTTACATTTGCTTACTGCAGTCTGTAGGAGCGTTCGTACTTCCTTTAGTTCCATACCAAAGAATGAAGCTGAAGGAATCCACTACACAGAAGAAGTTACGCTGCCTGTTTACTAATTGCAACATGAACACACTCTTTCTCAGAGCCAGAGAACAACTCACAGGCAAGAGGCAGGAAAGATTGTTATGCCCACTTCCATAGCAAATCAATTCAACAGCAATGAAGGCTTCATTTTCTACCAATGTTGTTATTAAAAGAGTCACACTAATTCATTTCCCATTACTGTTGGTACGGGACACTGGCATGAGGCATTCACATAGGTAAGCTCAGATGTTATGTTGCCTTAAACTTCACAAAAGCAGAGATGTGTGACATGATTTCTCTTTGGTTTCACTGAACAGCAATAAGCTAGATTTCCAGAAGCCAGGTTCTTTACATTGATTTTGTGCTTTTCAGCCTCTCCGTGATAACACTGCAAATTAAAGTATGCATAGCAGGACAAACCATCTCCTTGCATGACAAGACAGCAGTTTCCAATATAGGAACAGAATTTGCAAATCAAAGCCATTCAGAACAGGCTGCAGTAGTTTGACACTTCAAAGAGAAAAGGTCTGATACCACCACAGGTGAAAGTGAGATCATTTCCTAATCAATTTAGGGTTCAATGTGAATTCTCTGTAGGACATTAGAGAACCTGAGAAAGAAAATGCCGGGAATTCAGCAACACTAAGTCAGTGCAGTGTTTTCACACAGTTCAGAGAAGACTGTATTCAAAGCTCAGGATCTACTAAAATTAGCCCAAAATTAATCAAAGGGTGAAACTAAGAGGCCTTTTTTCCTCAGGAGGAGAAACACTCCTGCTGCTTGATTCACCTGAAATAACTCCCAGTTTTGGGGCTGCTGAACCAACTATATGCGGTACATGGAACACACTCTTAAAAAGGATGCACCTTAGTCAAAAAGGCAATATGCATTGTTTGAGACCACATAAGAAGCAAAACCAAACAGCCGCACTTGCAAAGCAGTCTCTACAGTTATCCCTCCCCCTCCAGCATAGCATACTTAACAGTGTCTTTAGACAATCTGGTATGATAATCATAAGTAAAAATGACATTTGATGAGAACTATTTTTACAGAATGAGTGGAGAGACTGAGTGGAAAAAACATTAATTTGTCTTTTAAAAGGAAATGATTAAATTGTTTGTGTGAAACAGAAAAAACAGGCTTATAAGAAACTCCAAATTATACTAAACCAAGGTCAGCTCTGCAACCTTGTAAGATTCAGTTTAGACATCATATTGCCATAAATTTCTCTGTTTATTTCCCACAGTTGTCACTGTTGAATCATTTCTTTGTGGTTCTGTAATATGTTTTGATTTACCTACATTTTATTCCCAGGGATGGTTCATGTCAATTCATGACATCATGTAATCAGGTGTATGAAACACATAGCATATGTGCAAACGTTTTGCAATCATCCAAGCAAGTGATGAAGATGAATGTTTGCTTTGCTATTGCTGATATAGAAATCACTGCTTCACATCCAGGCTTAGTGGGGGGCCAGAACTGTGTGGCCAAGTAGACAGGGTTGTTCATTATCAGCTATGCAGGCCATGGTTGTGTGCAAGTTTTTCCTTGACCTTGCAGTAAGTAAATCATTACCTGGATGTGTGTCCTCCTCTGCTGCTTCCATTCAACAATGATAATGATTAATGAGATAGTATTAATTGAGGACTACAGCACATGAGGCTTTGTTTCTTTTGCTAGGGGGAGAAGGAACATGCAGGTGAGTATCAAAAGGACAGATGGAAAAGAGAAAATTCCCAACTGCCCTCAGTAGCTGCTGCATCATATTGTCACATGTAACAAGATCATGATTTACCTAATTTAAGACATTCATTTTTGCACCCATAGAAGAAAAAGAGCTTGCTGCTGTTAAAAGCTGAAACATCTTTCTTTTCTTTTAATTCACTTTGAGTCAGTCCCCGAGTGGCATGTCAGGACAAAGAAGAGGAAAATTAAGGTAGCACACAGCCATGTACGTACCTCACAGGCTGCCAGCCAGCTCACAAAACCCCTTTTGTCTGCATGGGCTGTCTGAAGATGACAAATGCTGGTGTCCCAAAAGATTGCTACAGCAATGCCACTTACAGGCCAGGGTCAGGTTCTAGCTCTTAACACCAAGTCAGACTGAGGTTGTGTTGGGCTTTGCATTCCTGTGCCAGGTCTTCAACTGCACAGCAAATTTACCAAGGTTAGCAAAGTGTTATGGACCTTCCCCAGCTGAAGATGTGCGGTTTTATTATGTGGAATGTGTGCATAATATTAGATTGTGAGCAAGATGCCACAGCCATTAGAAAGCTGTCTGGTGCATTGAGTGCCTAAGGGCATGCAGATGACTCACTGAAATTCTGTTAAAACACAAGACATCTGCTTAAATATGTTTCCTGCCAGTCCTTTTGCATGGCTGGAAATAATGGGCTAGAGATTCTTTCCTCCTCCACCAGTCCTGGCACCAAACGAGTGGAAAACTGCTGTAAACCAGAATCTGGGATTCCTCTTTGAGTGATGTGAGCTGCCACTTGGGTCTGGGCAGTAAAATGACCCCCCTCTCTCTCACAATCATGAGTGAACAGAAGAGCGAGCATCTCTGTGCTACTCTGGCAGCCCCAGTGGTTCATTTCCCCAGTGCTCCAGCCATGCTGAGGCCCACACCGACTCCCCAGGGGCTATAAACTACAGCAAAGCCTTTGCTATTGCCTCCCTCTGCCTCCCGGAAGCTGAGAACTCATCTTACACCTCATACCTACCACTTTGACATCAGTCTTATGCACAGAAATAGCAGCAGTGATTCCAATTATACTGTGATGTCACACAAAAAATTAAGGACATAATTTCCTATTAAAAACAACAAATTTTCTTCAATAAGGAGACTGTAAGCTAGAATAAGAAACACTTTCAAAAACCCCAAAAACAGTTTGCTAAAGCTTTTGATAAGATTTGGTTCTGAAGATGCAGTTCTCATGACACAACCTGACTTCAAAAGAAATTTTAGCATATAAGATACATAGATCTGCACAAACGTGATGAATAACAAAGCAGAGTCACTTGCAGGCTTTCCTGCAACAGCTCTACCTTAAAACCACATATCATCATACCTTTTTCCCTTGTGCTGAAGGGTCAGACCTAATTGCATTGCTTTGAGAAGACAGTGTTTCAGCTACAAATGAAAGCTCACAACTATTTCATGGTAAAAATAAACTTTAAAGTGAAGCAGCAGATGCTGCCATGGAACATTCCTCAGAGCTTTCATGCGCTGGTCACATCTGTTCAGCTGGAAGAGTGACTGTTTCAAACCAACTAATGGTTTTTAAGCGGTGACAAAAGAGAGAACAAAAAGACAAAATACTGTAGAAGGCTCTGGGAAAAAAAAGCGAACTCGCAGTTCTGTATTGGAATAATAGCACTCAGATAAAGTTTTGGATGGAAACTTGGGTCACAAACAGAAACAGTTTAAAACTGCCAGAAATGTAAGCAATTATTTCCTGGTAAAGCAGCAAGAAGGGAGCTACTATTCACCCACAAAGAAATGCAGTTTTAGAGGCAAAGATCCATCTCATCTTATGACAACTTAATTCTTCCTACAACCTTTGAAAATGTTACAATTTTGCAGAAATATTACCCTAATAGAAGCTGCAAGTAGATGTTGATATCTAGTGAAACACTAGGGAATGATAAATCTGGTTTTATCTAAGTGTTTTCTTTAGTTGTTCTATTCCTTCCTACGAATTTATACAAACACATATCAATGGGACCTCTGTTCCTAGTTTTTAATCTTCAACTCACTGGCTTGTTATCTTCGTAGGCACAGGTAGTCTTCAAAATGTTAGCATGCGTATAGCACTTCTCACTGGTAAATCTTTAAATATGCTTTACAAGTCACCTCAATTAACACTTTGCCCTAGTTTTAGAACATCCTTATGGAATAATACAGATATTGAGAATTCTTCCCACTTTACAGAAGTGGAGAGTGACCCAGCAAAAATAGGTTAATCAACCCAGGTCACAAGAAATACCAGCAAAAATGGGATTAAGCAACATGAATTCTTATCTGTTTCTGTTAGGAGAGACAATTAGTACATTTCCCAAACACAAGTGGTAGAAGAATGGAAAAAATTGCATTTTAAGGAGTGTGGTACTGGGAGTAAATATCTTGTTTCCTGAAATTGAAATAGAACTGTGGAAGGAGTGTGGACTTTAAGCAATACAAAGACAGGAAATAAAAAACCCAAACATGTTGCTGTTCTTCCCTTTTTATAATCAATCCCACAACTCCAGTTATGCTTCTCTTGTGTATTGGCCAGAGATGGCTTGCACCGAACCAATTCTGACTGCCTACAACATCCATACTTAACTACCTCCGAAAAGCAGTCTCTGGTTAGGATTTTCTGAGCCAGCAGCTTTCAATGAAGGTGAATGATCTTAAATTAGAGTTTACTTGAGTCTGACATCTAAACCACTGGGTGGTTTGTAAGCTTTCAGGTATTAATTCAAAAGACTTGTGCCTGGAGACACCTGGTTGAGTGTTCTGTGGTCTTTCCTCAGCATCAGCATCTGAAAACAGCAACTTACTTTTTTGTACTGCTTTAATTGTTACAGTTACCAATATTGCCAGCAGAGAACTCAGGTTCTCAAGTCAGTAGAAAAAAAAAATCAGAAAGGATTTTTTAGGGGTGCAGTGGTTTTGGTTTGGGATTTTGTTTTAGGTTTGGGGGTTTTGGCGGGGGGGGAAAAGGTGTCCCCCCATATGCACATATTAAATATTTAACTTTTTTTTTCTTCAAGTGTGAAGAAAACATTGGCTAGTAAAGGTGATGATTTTTAAAAAGCCCATTATTGTATGGGTTCCTGTTAGCTACTCTGCAAGCAAGGAGAAAACTGCTAAAAGCACCAAGTGTCTTCTGCCTCCACCAAACAAAAAACTTATATCTGCCCCAACAATTAACCATTGCTATTTCACCCTTTAAAATAAAAACTCTTCACCTCAGCTGCAAATAAAAAATGCCAAAGAGAAACTAATACAGCTCTGGGTCTTAAGAAACCTTTTTGGGTGCATTTGTAACCAGTCATGAGTGACGAGAAAAAACATTCTTGTCTCTTCAACACACTCTTACATAATTTGGCACAAGGCGCTAAGTAAATCAGCTGGTAAGCAGTGCCCAAATGAGACACTGAAACAGTAGCTTCAGTCTTTATATAATATCTTCCAGCATTCTCTTTATAATTTAAAACCTAGTCACAACAAGAGATAAATTTTTAATGGCACTATACAATTTGGGTAGGGTAGAGAAGGAGTTTATTTCATCAAAAGACTGTCATGTCTGGAAGTTGAAGCAGCTTTTCATATTGGGTTTTTATTGCCATTATTCTGTTATTCATTGGCAGGATTTATTAGTGCTCCATTAGCCCAATCACATACTTTGAGCAAAATCTCACTATAGTAGTTGCTCAAACTTCTGCTCCAACTTTCTCTTTAGGGTTCGATTTATTATATAAGTTAAATTAAAAATAAATATACAAGTCAAATGCATGTTTCTGAACTCTTTGTCTCAAGGCCACTGATGAATCAGGAATTAAAAGATAATAGTCATGCTTCCCAACACAACTTTGGAGTATTTCAACAATACTTCATTTCCCTTATTTTACTGACTTCTTCATTCTTTTTGCCACCAGTAATTGCTAAGAAATTTTGGTCGACAATATTTGCACTTCCATGCTCATTATGATTTACTGTTGTCATAAGATGAGACAATTTGATCTTTTCCAGTCCTGTCACAATTTTCACCCTAAACCTTTCTGACAGTTTTGCTAGAATAAGATCACCTCATTGATAATGGGTCCTGTATAGAAGGTGCCTGTTTATTGGAAAATTTGGTCAGACTATATGCACAGATCCTGTCCACTGGATTACTGCAGCATTTGTTTTCAACAGATGCTTTCAAACACTGGCAGGAGCTCTAAGTACTGGAAGACTATTTCATCTCAAGGTAGGGGTGAATTCACATGCTATGTTGGAATCTGGTCCAGACAGAAGGTTTTTTGAGTTTTGGAGTTTTTTTGGTTTGGTTTCTTTTTTTTACTCTCTCTATTGGAGTAATAAGCCGAAGTCTTTGAAAAGTTTGCAGAGAAATAAATGTACATATTCCTATTTTCCCAGTATAACAGCTTTTTTGACAGATGTTTTAATTTCTTCTAGATCCATCAGTATAGATTATTTCTAGTCCAAATTGCACTGTCTCTCTGTAATCTTTCTCCTTGTAATCTATTAAGTGCCCTTAATAAACCCAGCCTCTGAGTAAGAACATTTCCTCCTTTTGCCAATAAGTTGTGTCTACCTGAGAGGTGGCAGAAGTTTTAAAGTGATTTGTTATTGTACTCTGTGTTTACTCAGAGTTAGAACACCTAACAGGAGCTATATCCAGACTGCTGAGGCACAGCTTATTCTTTCCATCTCATTTTTATCACCAGATTTAAATACTAATCAACTAATAGGAAACAGCTAAGTTCAGATAAGAGTAGACTGCTTTTGAGATGGAAATTTCATTTGGAGATATTTTTTTTTCCACTCAGCACCATTGTGCTAATATACAATACAAGTTGTTTTCACTGAGTCAATATCAGGAACCTAGTTAGTGAGCACAGAGCTGGAATAATTGTAAAACCTTCCATTCAATTTAGAAAGTATTCTCCCCAGTCATTTTTTTCCCCCAAGGCATACTGATTCAGTGCTAGTTGGGTAGATACTAAAATATGGTGCTTATTGAAGAGAACTCCTGCACCCTTTTAGGAACAAACTGGAAGCTACTGTAAAGCTAAGGTTGGAGGTGGATCACAATTTGTCACTGAGATCTCAGCCCTCAAGGCTCTGGACGTTTCTCGAAGGTGTTTTTATCATGATGTTTCACAACTGCTTTTTTTACTTTGTTTATTCAGTGGACAATGGATCACTGTCTAGGTTGAAGAGTAATTGACAATTCCAGGGGATTTCTTGTTGAAAGACAAGACATCTCTATGTTAACCTGCCCAACTGGTTTAAAGAAACTGTATTTGGCTCTTGTACATCCCACAAAGAGTCTTTGTTTCCCACTGATTCCCCCCAATCCTCCCCCACCCCCATTTTAGTTCTTACAGTTAGCAATTACTTCTTTTGCTACATGTAAATCATTCAATTACTAGGATTTGTAAATTGATACAATTTCACAAAGTGCAGCAGTTGTTACACCACCGCCTCTCCCATCTCATTGACAAAGGTAATAGAAATTCTGACGAAAAATCCCAGCCTCTTCTTTCCAAGAAGGAAAAAAGCCGTCACTGTGTTTTTTCCCCCCAAATATATTCTAGAGACAAGGTTCAAGTAATCTACACTTTTTTTTTAAATGCAAAGAACTCATAAAAATTTTCTTTTTAACATGGGAAGGCCTATAGTTTTAACTGTTATTTTTTAAAAGGCCTTATGACTAGATTAGGCAAAATCACATGTAATCCAAAAAGCCAATCAAATTGTTTTCATTAAGAGAAAGCTTAGTTAGATTCTTTCTGGAGCCAGGATCCTCATCTACAGATTTACAGAAAAAGGAAAAAAATTTTGAAAACTTGTAAGATACTGGAAATTCAAGAATTCTTTTGAGACCTGAGGCAATTTTCTGACAGTTTTTGTTCAAAATAATTCAACCAAATGACATGCAGATAGAAAATAAGACTAGCTTCTGAAATCTTTGAAAAGAGCACATCCTTTCAGCAAGTGCAGTGATTTGGAATCCAAACAATTTAAAAACAGAAAATGTAAGAGGTCTAAAGCAGTGTTTAAGGCAGAAAATTAGCTGAAATCTGGACTAGTCTGGAGGGCAAACCCACCTTTAATTATGTATTCATTTTTTTGCCAAGGCTGCTCCCATGCTGGGTGTTTGAATAGAATACACTGTTCATTTGAACTCATTTTACTAATTTTCCACTTGAAAATTAAAGCATAATTGAATATTTCTCCAATTAGGCATTTTTGTCAGTAATTTCAGTGGTTGCTACTGGAACTGTAAATGGTTCTGAAGTGTAGGTGGGCAGTCTGAAAAACTACTCTTTTTAGGTGCATTGCTAATGGAGGAGGAGTTTAATCCCATCCCGAAGAAACATGCATTGCCCTGTAGTTTTTGGAATGGAGACTGATCATGGGAATCATCTAAACCCCAGCTCCCTGTACAAGCTGTGCAAAAGTGTTGCCCTCTTGTGGCTTTTGTTGCGCTGATGTCTTGGAATCATAATTAAAACTGTATCAAACTGCTACTAACATCTATGAACAGGTATTTAGCTTATGCAGAGGTAGCTTTTCTCACATGGGGAAAATGGCATTGATATTTCAAGATATCAACTTATTAAACTGTGGATTTCATAACTATTTGGATAATTTAAGAACAGTATCTTCTTGTCAATTTCTTCTTTGCAGATTTTTTACAAGTTAAATATTTTTTAAACTACAATAATGTATAATAATTGTCCAGCCATTATTTCAGCAACCATACTTAAAATACCAAGTATTTTGAAAATGCACACAAGCACAAGTTGATCAACCAACCTTTTTTTTTTTTTACTTTATAAATGCTGCATTTCTGAGCTCAAGTCTTGCTTTCTGTGAACTCTTTCCAACCACTGCTTTAAAATTAAAACTTCCCAAGTAATACTGCTAGCTTGAGTGTTTTCTGGAAGGAAAGACAAACAGAAGTCAAGGACAAAGCCCACAAGTATTCAGAAAAGTATTTGTGGAAGGATTTGTTTGTCAGGCTATGTGTCCTATAATCAATAACTGTTCAGATCACCTCATAAGGCTTAAGGAAGATGTTCTTCTGCATCAACACAATGAAGTTCAGGTGTCCAAAGGCAGCATCTTCCTTCTGTCAAGATACTCAGAACTATGTCTCTGCCTTCAAATGTCAAACTGCAGAAATTATGGGGAGTCATCTCTGCTGGAAGGGAAGAAAGCAAGAAAGAAACCCCAATACCCAAAAAAACCTGCAGGAAAAAAAAACCCAGAAGCCCCTAAGCCAGAGAACTTTTCTTGGCCCTAGGAGAGAAGGTCCTTTTGGGATAGGTAAAACAGGGTCAGTGGCAAGGGATGGAGAAGTCACCATTTCCCCTCACTATCTGCAGTACACTGGCTTGTTCAGACCACTGAGCACTGGCAGCTGTGGAAAAATTTCTAAGTTGTGGGGTAGGTTCCCAAAAATGTGAAATGTGCTAGGCTATGTAGCTTTTTGCTTTGATAGAATCATTAAGGCTGGAAAACACCTCCAAGGTCATTAAGTCCAACCTTTGACTAAACACCACCACTCCCACTAAACCATATTTAAGAGTGCCATGCTTGGTTTTTTGAACAGTTCCAGGGCTGGCAACTCCACCATCTCCCTGGGCAACCCATTCCAATGCCTGACCACCCTCTCAGTGAAGAAATTCTTCCTGAAGAAGATTTAATTGGAACACTACTAATACGGCTGATAGCATAAGCCTTGGAGAGCTGTCAAAGGTATTCTGCATTTTTGATTTAGGAGTCAAGCTTGTTACTGTTAGTGCCTCCCCTATGCACATTATTATATTTTTTCTGAAGATTTCATGCCAAGAAGAAAACAAAAAAATTCAAGTCAAGAGAGTATAATCCACAGAGAAGCATAATAGGTCTCCATTTTCCTGACTCCATATATATGACTAGTGGTTTATACAAAAGCACTCAATAGACCAAAAGTTTAAAAAAAAAAAATTCGATACTTGTGAAGTACAAATTCCCACTATATTGTACCACCTAAGTGTCCCTTCAGAAATACTGACTGGTATCCATAGGAATGTGTTTTGATTTTCACATGTGCTGTGAAGACAAGGTGTGATAATCCCTCACAGGTACAAAAGCAATACCGAAGATGGGTTATTTGGTGGTATCTTGCATAAATGAGCCTGTGTGAGCCCAGCTGATTCACCACCTGCATAACTCTGAGCTGTAGGTAAGCAAGATATTTTGTTTAATTTACGTGGTATTTTGATCTCATAATGTCTAACAATTTCATGCATGTCTCAGTTTTGCTTTTTATTCTGATCTGGTTCACTTCTTCCCTACTACTGTGCAAACAACCAACTCTCCAGGTTATTCCAAAGCCTGTCCATGCATTACATGCACAGATATTTCAAGAACAACTAGTGATTCGGTGAATTTTTGTATTCCCTTAAACATTTGGATGCAGACAGTTTAACATTCCTCATAGTACAGTTTTCCTAAGACTGTCTCAATCAGAGATTGAAACCAAGGTTCTTCAAGTAGAAAGTTACCCTTTAAAATTTTGACAGCTTTTTCCATTTCATGTGTTAGCTTCTACTTCCTAGAAATCATCTTCATAAAAGTTACCCATACTAGTATAACCTTAAAGTCAGGTTTTGTTATTTTTCTTTTAAATGTGTAAATTTTAATGAAATTAGATATTACCTTGTTATTTCAGTGGGTACTTACCTTTAGGGTCTAGACATAGTTGTTCTAAACAACAAGACTTGTTGAAATGAAGGTCTGTATTTATGATTTAATAGTTGGTTATTTAAGCATTGTCACAATAGAAATCGGTTAAAGAGTGAGGAAAAAATAAGGGATACCAGAGTACAAGATGAAATTCCCTTTAGGCTGCAAACTGGGAGTTTGTCCAGACCATTAACTCTTGATGTCACTGCTTCAGGGCTCTGGAGCTGTCAATGCAAACCTTTTTGACAGCTCGTACAGGTTCATGCTGGTCATTCCCAAATTGCAATGGTGATATTATCTAATTTGTTGACAAGAACGGTCCATTCATTTTTTTGGTGTTGGCCCTGGCAGATGAGTACCAGTCTGCCAACACTGCTGTTCAGCACTGCTGGCAGGCTACAGGAGCAGGCAGCAGCCCAAGGAGGACCCTTGGCATCCCGCTTTGCAGTGTGATGCTCTCAGCTCCTGACAGAAAAAACGTGGAGTCTATTCTTATCACATCTCTGAAGTTCTGAAACATATATTGAGGTAGCTAGACCACAGGATACTCCAAAGAAGCATTTTTTGTTGTCGTTTTCTTGTTTTTAAAGAATATTTGTCTATTACAAGTAATTTTCTGTCTTAAATACATTTTTCTACAAATTGTTTCTGAATCTTTTCCCTGTTTCCTTTTAAACTTTGCAGCCAACAGGAAGTGGTGTATGAGCTCACATAATCTTTTGTCTTTTCTGCTTATAGCAAGCACCTGAAGACTAACTGGCAGCCAGCATGCTTTGGCAAAGATACCGAAAACAAATCTCTGGTCTCTTCTGAGGATGGAAGATAACTGAAGTCTTGCTTTCAAAGCAAATTAAATATTTAGCACAAATGCTTAAGGAGTAAAGGACTTGTTTAAACATCTGTGGAGCAGGGGTGACAGAGAACAAGCCCAAGACTTTTGTGTGTCTTATTCTCTATATTTTTCCTGTATCTGTTGGCAGGAGAGAAACAATGAAGACCCTGCCATTCTCTTTCTTCCCAGAGGACTCTCTGACTATATATTGGAACACATCACCTGACCAGAACCTGTCCTTCAAGCCAAGATTGATTAAACACTGTAGGTTAATCAAATGACAGACATCAGCAAGGGCATAAAGCAGTATTTGTCCTAGACACAATACCTTGCCCCAAGGCTTATAAAGGTACAACAGCAACAAATTACAGCATAGAGCAACTTATGACCTATGTGGAAACTCATGACTGCTAATAAAGTCTGTTGACAAACATCTGCCCAATATATTATTTATCTATTGCCAGGCCAGCACTCTTGTAAGCTTACAATGTTTCTCTGGGCTAAGGAGGAAAACTGTTTGATTTTCCATAGCATATTTAATTCATTAGATTAAAAAGCCCAGAAAATATTAAGAAACAGTAATTCAAAACTAGGTCCATTTGATAGCCTAGGAGGCTAACTACATAAAAGAGCTGTTTCATAGAAAAGGAGTAATAAGAAACCAGAGATAGTGTCAGAATGTTTTTCATGCTGTGTCTTCTGTACACTTCTGTGTATAGGAATGGTGAAATAACTTAATTCCTAACTAGCACAGGTATATACATACCTGAAATTGTGACGCTGTGCTCACAGCATAGGACAAATATAAGAGATGCAGACCTAGTCAGCCAAGATGAAACACCAGCCTGCTGTCAGGCCTCAAGCTACCTTGTTTGCCATCCTGTATTCACAGCACAAGATTCTGATGGAAAGTGCACCCCCAACAAGGCTAGCCTGAGAGGTTTAAAAAAAAAACCAAACCTCATAAGCCACCCTAAAACTCACACAAAGGCTATCTGGACTTTTCACAAGACTCAATGTAGTTTTTGTTTCTATTTCCCCGACTTCAATAATCATGCTTTCCTGCCTGCAGAGGCTCTTCAAACTATCATGTTTATAAAATATATTTCCTACCAAAAGACTTCAAAAGAAAGAAAATGAAACTACATATTTTTAATAGGTTTGAACCAATGAGCTTAAGAGTTGGAGAGCAGCACAAACAGTGCCCCTCACTTTGTGTTGTGATCATCCTTACTATTATTTATATCAACTTAAGGAGGACATGGACCTGCTGGAGCTGGAGCTAGTGCAGAGAAGGGCCACAAAAACGGTCAGAGGGCTGGAGCACCTCTGACCTATGTAGATAGGCTGAGAAAGTTGGGGCTGCTCAGCCTAGAAAAAAGCAGGCTCCAGGGAGACCTTATCAGAGCACCTTCCAGTACTTAAAGGGAGTACAAGAAAGCTGGAAAGAGACTTCACAAAGGCATGTAGTGGTAGGACAAAGGGGAATGGCTTTAAATGGAAAGAGGGCAGATTTAGGTTAGATATTAGGAAGCAGTTCTTTAATGTAAGTACTGTGAAGGTGGTGAGGGACTGGAACAGGTTGCCCAGAGAAATTGTGGGTACCCCATCCCTGCAACTATTCAAGGTCAAGTTGGCCTTTGAGCAACCTGTTCTAATGGGAGGTGTCCCTGCCCGTGACATGGGAGGTGTTGGGAGATGTTCTGTAGCGTCACTTCCAACCCAAATCATGGTATGACTCTGTTTTTAAGTGCTAACTAAAAGCCCTTGGCTTCCTGCTGCCCTGAATAATTATGTGTTATTTGGACACTCCAGAAAATGCACTGAATGCCTTCTGGTCTCAGAGTGCTTTGAACTCTTGCTCTCATTAAGAGAAAGTGAGACTGTGAACTTTGCTAGAGATTCAGTTTTCAAAAACTTGTGAGGTTCAAGCACGTAAGCATTTCGTTCAGGTACAGATTGATAATAGCATCTGGAGTTGCTGAATAATGACTTTCCAGACAGATTCAATTCAGCTAGACTTTTCACAGTTAGACTTTTGGGAGTGATATGACAGCTGAGGCCTATAAATATAATATACAAACATGTTTTTAAAAATATATGCACAACCTCACTTTTCCTTAGGAAGGGGCCAACTCCATTAAGAAACACCATTTCACAGTTTCTTTCCAATGTGGCAGCTGCTTCAATGCAGGTAAGCTGCTCATAATATACAATTTCACAAGGCAAAGGAAAATATTCAAATATAAAACCATTACCTCTTCCAAACTGTCCTTTTAATCACAATTTTTCATTGAATTCCAGCTCTAGGCTTAATACAAAGGAGCTGCATAACTAGCTAATGGAGTACTACCCTATTTGCTAATAGTACTCTGAATCTCACCATTTACTTTGGCTCTGAAAATCAGAATTTGGATAAGAATGCATAGTCCTACATAACCTAATACACCATTTTCAGAAAATGCTGTATAAAAAGTTCAGAACAGCTGTTGGTGGATGCAGTTGGAAAATGTCCTGTTTCTGTGATGTAAAAGACCTTTCCCTAAATGCATTTTGAACATTCTAGAAGAGCTTTTATTTTTATTTCATGACAGAAGGCCATATGGGCAGAAAATTAGAGTGCCTTCATTACAGGGTTACCACAAGGACCACTTCCAAAAATAATAGAATGATTAGGGTTGGAAGGGGCCTTAAACATCATCTAGTCAAATGCACTAAAATGTTTCCAAAGGCTGGGGCAGATTTATTATTTTGGTCCAAGGCTGAGACTCTACAACAATACAAATAAAGATGAACTTAATACAAGAGCAGTTAATGATAAATGCTATGATGCAAAGTTTCACCTTCAAATTTCACTTGCTATTACCTGAAATAAAGATTGGCCTTGAAGACATGCACAGTACAGGCAGCTTATGCAAATTCAAATATTAGCTGAGTTCTAAATTTAAATCTTAGTTTTCTAATTACCTGCAGATCATTCACCTAGACACACAAACAGTGTCTTCTAGAAAGGTTGAGTGTGACACTGAAGCCCAAAGATTGCAGAAATCAAGTGATGGTGACCAGCTCCCATCATTATGTCCTCCTTTCAGTGAATAGTAAAGCAGCAATTTCTAGCACATTTAAATGGCACAGGTGCCATTCCAGTCAGAAACCAAAAAAGAAAAGAAAAAAGAAATACAGCTTGATCTAATAAACAAGGTAATGCACAAAGAACTTCAAAGACCCAGGACATATATTGTACTCTGGGCACATTTGCCAAGAAGTGGGATAATATGTAATAGATGCTAAAAAGAATCTTTCTTTCTCTCTCATACTTCTCCTACCAATCATTTATCTCATGGCTTTTCTCACATATTCCCAAGCTGACCTCATCCTGTACTGTGATGGCTTCTGACACAACGCCTGGATCTGGTTGATCTCTCGGGTAAGATTCAGCCTGAGAAAAACCATAGGAAGAATTCAGCCTTTAACCTTTGGCTTCCAGAGTGCTATGAAGAACAAAGACATCTTTTCACAGGACAACAAAGTGATCAGCATTACTTCATCATGCTTTGGATTTCTAGAGGAGATGAATTTACAAGTTTTATTTTATAAAAGGATCTCATTTTCACAGCTTTCTTTCTTGCTGTTATGTGCCATCATAAATGAATGCATGTGTAAACTGGGGGAAGGAGGGTAGCAGGGAGAAGGGAGGGGCTATACCCTTGCCAGTGCTTCAGATACCAAAGCTGGAACAGCAGATTTTTGATTCTTCGCTTTCAGAGAAGTCCACAGAACTGAAGCAAGAAAAGCAAGTCCTTCCCCAGTACAAGGTCTCCTGCTGAGACATTTCCACACTTTCTCCTCTTTGGTTTGTGTTACCCTTTATCTAAGGAACACTTTGAACCAAAGCCCATCACACTGAAAAAGACAGAGCACACAAGGATAGAGCACAGTCTAATTTGACCCAGTCCCCCCCATAAGGCAACCTTACCATGAAGAAGGAAACCAAAGTATCTTAAAAGTTAGATGCAGCAGGCATCTCAGAAGAGATAGAGGTCTTTTTGTTCTAAAGTGAATTGCTCTGAGATGATTGTTTCCCTTTGTTATTTTTGGTCTAATGATGCAAAACTGCAGTATCATCAGCCTTCAGTAACCAAACCAATAAAGGTGATGGCAGAGTGTATTTTGGCCAGTTACCTCCTCTTGAGAGGTGCTAATTAGAACATTGATCCTGAGGTTTTCTGATGATGTGATTTGGTGATGCTCCAAACCCTCTTAGCTCTGTCATTCTTGTAAAGGTTGCAGTTTAAAGAGAGAAACAAAACATACACCAACCCAAAACCACAAGAAACCAGTGGTTGCTATTAAAAAAAAATATGAGACAGCACCTTTCACTGAGGTGACCAAGTATATTCTGCAAAAGAAATTATATGAAGTTTGGTCAAAATGAACCTCCTCTCATACATAGTAAATATCTGAAATGGCAAGTTTGAATGACATAAAAGTATTATCTGCTTTTTTATTTCCTCCTAGGGATTGAGAAAACTTGTTATGTCTCAGCTTTAAATTAAAAGAAATTAAAGCACTTACACAGTGAAACAAAAACTTTCATCTGCCTCATGCACATAGGACTACTCCCTGCCTTTGGAGAGTGCAGCTGCAAAATGAACCATGCGCAGAGCAGGCAACATTTCTCAAGGCATGCCTAATTTCACTCTTAGTAGTTGTGATGAGCAACTCGACTCTTCCCGTGCCAGCTGACAGACAGGTCTTGTGACACTTACCTGTCCCAATTTTTAGAGCTTCACAAAAAAGAATGGATGATAAAAGAAGGCAGCAAGCACAGTCAGGCCACCCTATTTTATCACTGGTCACTTCCACTAGCAGTAGAAAGCGTGCTAAGTTGCACTAAGGACATTAAAAAGAGATTAAAAATAATTAAGGAATTGCAGTGTATTGTGCCAAAAGAGGTCAGTAAGGTAACATGCTGTCATAAGGCATCATGAAAATGCCAACTGCTTGAAGTACACAAGAAATAAAGGTAATTCTTGAAACATGTACCACTAATCCAAATTCCTGACAAAGACACCAACAAAAACTTCCCAAATGTTTTTCTTTGTTCATGTATCAGAGCAGTAAAAAAATGGATAGGGATTATTTAATTTTACTGTAAATTGGATATTTTAATGGTCCTAATACTGGAATCAAAGAATATCAAAATACATTGAAACTCATGGAAGAAAGTAGGTGCTTTAGCTTACAGTGCTCACAAGAACACCTGGTCAATTAATTTTTTTTTCCCTTAGGTGAGATAATTTTTTGTTTTATGAGAAAGTTTTTTGGTAAGGATTTGTAATTCTAGCCATGGATGTGACACTCTTTCTTAGTAGGTTTCAATTCAGAGCAAAGCAATCCCAAAGATACCTGTCTGGGGAAATGTGAAGACAGGTTTGACACTTAACTACGTCAATTTTCGTGGAATTTAAAACCATTCCTTCTGCATTTCTGCAAGTACCCTAGTGACCAGAATAATTAGCTATTTTTGGGTAAGAAAACTGAAACTGAAGAGCAGAATCAGGCACACTATTGGAGCAAAAAGACTGACCTGACCTACACTGTAGTAGCTCATGTTTTTAATCATGGAATGCCACTGGTTTAGTTGTAATGTTTTAGCCACTGTGATGGAGGTTTGTTATGTTTACAGACTAGTGACAGTTATAACATTATAGAGGGTATTGAGGAAAGTCACTTTCCCCAGATTTTATTTTCTAAGCAAAAGAGGACTTACTTGATGGGAAATCCATTCAAATCACATACAGTTGAATGAGATCTGAGGCCTAGGACTTAAAAGTCTCTGAGAGAAAATCTTAAGTAGGCAAAAATCGTTATGCTGAGGGTAACAAAAATCAACCAATAATCAACCCAGCTAAAACTTCATTGATGAAGATCTAAGATCCTCAAGCATTTGAGGAAAAACTTAAGTAATGAAGATCAATAATTGTCAAAACCCCTAACCTTAAGCAAAGACTTTTTGCCAGTTTCAGCTGTATAAATCAGAGAGTTGCCTCAACAGTTATTTCTTAACCTCAGTTTATTTCTCCCAAACGTGAATATTACCACAAGCTGTGGAAGTAGTCAGCACATACCACTCCATCCCAAATCCAAGCTCAGGGGAAAATGTAATTAGCTATGTCATACATGCACTCCTGATGGGGAAAAAAAAGTATCTGAGAAGACAGGTCTTGAACCTTAGCAAATATGCGTTCCTAGAACAGGATGCTCAAAGATGTACCAAAACCCTGCACACCATGAGTAGCTCCCACTTTTTCTGCTCCTTTGTTAAGTTCTGCCCAGGTATTCAGAGACTACACCATTAGATGATAATCTCCTTAGAATTAACATTGCAAAAGCACAACAAGGTGACTCTGTTTTCTGAGGCAGTTCTTCAAAGACAAATCTTAGTCAAACACCAAAAACCTATTTTCCTCTCTTCAAGCCATGAGGGTACAAGAAGATTTGGTATGTGGATCCTGTCAAAGCTATTCTTGGCACCAAAAATGAAGTCACTCTATCTGCAACCTCTTCATGGTTTGGCTTACTTCTTTGCATCAGATCAGGTTTAAATTGGAACTTCTTGCAGACCAACGTCTAAAAGAAAACTACCATAAGAAAAGCTGACTTGCTATCGTAGGGCAAACAGCAAATGTTAAATAGCACTGGAAACTAATACATGGTGCTATGACATCTGCTCTGATTCAAGGTCATCACCTGACTGCTTTGCATACCACAGACCTCATGGAAACAGGACACAACAATTGCTGTAAAGCAGAGACTCTGTATTGGGGTTGAAGAGGAGAAAGTAACCAAACATCTTCTGGCATTTATTGTTTTTTATGTGGACATCTCACAGCACGTGTGTGGGTACACGACAGACGTACAGAATGTTAGGCCCTCGGAAGGGGGAAGAATCTGAGCGCCACCAAAAAGGAGCTCTGTTTATTTGGTATTACAACTAATTAACTTAAAAGCATATATCTGTAGAGGAACAGCTTTCTCTCATCTCAAACACTCCTGTCAGGGGGACCAGGCAGAAGTAACTGGTGAGCAGGGACACGATCTGTGATACATATTGACATGGTTGCACCTCACCAGTGGAATAACTGTGCATGAAGTTCACTGGATAAATGCCTATTTCATGTATATACCAAAAGGAAATATATCTCCTCTGATTATAGTGGAAGTGATATTTTCCCAAGCATTGCTCTCCAGCCAAATTGAGTCTTTGGGAAAGAACATATCCAAAAAGAGAAGAGCTTGAGAAAAATCCAGCATTTTATCTCTAACACCTGACAGTGATGGTGCACCCCAGAGTGGCCCAGTGTAAGGCAGGGTACCAAGATCTGAGCTTTGGAAATCCCACTGCACCCATCAGCATTAAGTCACCAGATTTCTCAGCTGGTGATGCAGCATGGTACCTTAGGGAGAATATACCAGCAAACCCACTATCCAACCTCATCTCTCTCTGGTAACAGCTGTGAGGTTGTCACTGTCATTTTCCTGATTTAGAAGGTTTCACAATGACTCTTAATACTAACATCAAAATAAACTTCCTTGAAAAGCCCTAAAGATGAGAGAGAAACAGATTCTCCATTCCATTTCAGGCAACTGGAGGGTAGAAAAGGTGTATCTTCTCAAGTGAGCATTTGGCAGGCCTATCCCTTCAGTTCCTTGGTTAGGATAATGGGCTACACAACAAATAAAACCCTTGCCTGACTTCCTGATGGGTCCTGTGATAACATCATACTCTTAATTCTCAAATGGTGACAAAAGCCCTGGGATAGCTGGGCACCATTTCCAACTCAGATACCTGTCTAACTTCTGAGCAGTTTAACCTAAAAATGAAAAACAGACTGCAGCTGTGGAAACCTGAGTGCCAACAGTTCTACTACCCTTGCAGTATGGCAATTGTTTCCCAAAATAAAACTAATTGCGGACAAGTGATAAATCTTACTAGAAGCCAAGTTCATACCAGCCATAGGAAATGACATTAAATTTCCCATAAATGGCTTATCAGGAGCTCCTGTCTTGTCCAGCCCAGCTCCTTTCACAGAGGCCTTGTATGTCCTTGTAACATGGTGCTGCACAGGGCACGTTCATGCTGCCACTGAGGTCTGCTTGAAAGAGCAAATGTTTGCTTTAAGTGGTGACAGAAAAGGACTAAAACAATACTGGGGTTTTAGTGTTTTTCTGGCTGCATGCTTGTTTTGTTTCACAGCACTGTACCGCAGATTATTTGGATACAATAGCTTTTGCTATAAAGTGTCAGTAGGTGTTCATAGCAATTAAGTAACAAAAGTTACATGCACAGATCATTTCAATTAGCATGAGCTGTTGCTTTGTCCACCCATTGCACATTAACAGATAGGTTAGACATGTGCAAAAGTTATTTACTGAGTTCATTAATAGAAAGGATGAACCTATGTAATTAAAAATATCTACCCATTTATATTTCAGTAACTTAAAGAAAAAGTAATTGGGAAAAAAGAACCATGAATGTCTTGAGAGAAAAGAAAAAAAAAAAAGCCAGGAGTTGCCACAAGCAAAGAAATATTTAAGCAAAGCTCAATAAGAAAAGTGCTCATAAAAATGACACAGCATCTCCAGTAAAACTCCAGGCAGAGATCTCTTAGCCATTTCACAAAGTCTTGTATTTTCTTGTCAGGGTTATCATGCATATCTAACAACTAATCAGAAAGTTCAGAAGCACAACAGCAGCAAGTTTTGTTGGATCAACCACAACCCGCAGGGCTACCTATCGGTTTCTTCGGAGGGAAAAAAAATTCCTAAAACTCTGGATGTGCATCGCCCTCTAGTGACAGTCACCTGACGCCACAAATGGCTTGATCAAGGCTTGGTGCTGCGGTGGGGGCAAAGCCTTAGGGCCAGGAAAGCCTGTTAAAAACACAAACGTGAAGCACAAAGTCATTGCACACCAGCTTCAACAAGAGATCGGAGACAACTGAGAGCTGCAAAAGGGTGAAAAAATCCGGCTCATCCGTCTACCTATACAAAGTTTTTCTATAATGTGTATTGAAAAACTAAGTTGGAACTCAGTGCATTTACTCTGCTTAGACTCTCCCAACTTTTCCTGAAAAATTAGGTTTAAGAAATCCTAGAAAATAAAGTTCTTATTAATCAGGCCATGTGGCTTCCTTGAAGTCTGAGATTTTTTAGTTTCAATTCAGTTCAATTCAAATTTTCACTGCATTCAATCCAATCGCTTAGGAAAATATGAACATTGTGCTTAAAATTTAAATTATAAAACTTATATTTATTTGTTCCTCCAGAAAAAGTTTTCATAGAAATCAATATGTCTCATTTCCATATTTTTGACAGAGTAACTTTCCCCACGGGAATACAGACAGTAGATGTTTCTGATATTCACTCATGTACCATGCATTCCCAGATTGATACCCTGAGAGTAAAAAACAAAGCAAAACAAAAAAAACTACAATAAACCCCCCTAAATTCACTCCAATTTAGCATGGAAAAAAATTAGGCACAAAAGATCAACACTAGATCAAAAAAAGTTGGAAACCAAACCGGTCTTAGGATGTTCTTGTAGCACACACACAGTTTGCCAGGTACTCTTACCTAAGTCTCATGGTACCTTGATAAGACACACTTTCAATTAATTAATAAAAGCAGGCTCCTTCCAAAAGTAATTTCTTTTATTCTTGAATACTTGAAAGAACTTCAGTCCGAAGAAGTAAGTGAAAAGCTTCCCATAAGGTTAGTGCTTCCCTGACTGTATTTCTGACAGCCTCTCTTGTAGATGCCCAGAGGGTTACAGCAGTCACCAGTGCCTCTGCCCTTCATTTAGAGCCAAATAAGCCACTATAACATATACCAAGGAATAAGATTATTCCAATAAGTTAAATACTTGTGGTACTCCTATAGGGATATTCCTCTAAAATTGTAAGTAAAATAAGGAAAAAAGGGTTTTCAGCTGAGTTCTCCAGAGCTGGATAGAGAATCTTAGTCTGCTGACTTGCTCATGGGGCTGCACAGCTTTGAAGACAACTTTGGTGAGATTTCACAGTAGTCGGCAATATTAAGAGATGCACATCCACTTGAGCACAGAGAATGTTTAAACATTTGGGATGTAGCAATTTAAATAAGTTGATCATTACAGAAATGCCATAAACAGCTCCGTGGTTATACACTGTTATTCAAATCTCATGAGCCTTTCCATTGCATTTTGAAGCTACCACTAGCTTCTGTGGCCAAAACCTACAGAAACAAAACTTATTATTTCCATTCCTCAGATATAAGCTACAATACTATCTATTTTTATATAAGTTTTGATGAAAAAGACATATTCATACATTACCATAAATCAATGAACTGAAGAACTTAGGAGAACTTTAGCACTTGATTTGTAGCTTGGACTGCTCTTCTTTAGTGCTCCTCAGCAGCACATCATTTGTGTCAATGCCCCAGTAGGATTTAGAATCTTCCCATCTTTAGCTTGCTGCTTTGACTTTCTGACCTTTAGTTTTTAAATGCAAAGTCACTGGCAAGATATCTCAGCTACGCTCACTTGAAAGCTTGCGGGGATTACCTTCGGTCAATGCTGTAGAGCTCTGCAGGAGTGATCAAAGTTTAATCTGTTTCTAATTAAAAACTGATCTGCTTGACCCCGTGCTTTAAAAATATCAAGCTGTTTATATAAACTGGCTCTTCTCCTTTTTTTTTTTTTTTTTTTTTTAAATCCCCACGATTTCATAACGCAGCCAATAAAAGAACACAAAGCATTAGAAACAGTTGTTTTTAAACTGGTCCAGGAGGTTATGCTTCAGAATAATCAACAGAAGAAATTTCAAGAATAATTAGAAGTGCTAGAAATGAAAAGAATGAAGAGGCAAATTAGTAAGTGAACTCATGTTAGATAAACATGACCATTTTTTCACTACACAGAGCAAAGGTCATTACAAAACAGCAATTGAGACACTACAATCACTGCCTGTGTGATGTACTTAATCTAAGAGATTTTAGAGTTAGATTCAGCAAAAGTGAAGACAAAAAGGTCTATATGCTACCCACAAGGGAGACCATGCAAGTAAATAACACTGTTGTTAAGTTCTATTATGTAGCATTTTCTAGCTAATATTAGGAAACAGCCACCTGAAATTCTGACCTACAAAGTGCTTGAGAACAAAGATTCAGCACTTTCTCTAAGATGGTTTCTCTGAAATACACTTCTCTCTTATTTTTTTTCCCAAATAGAATTTTTTCCCTCTTTTCTATTCAGGTGGAACAAGCAGGCTTTCTAGATTATTTTATAAAAATTTCTACCAAAAAAATTTTTAAAAAAAGAAAGAGCAGCTTATTTTTTTTAGTAATATTTTGTTTTACATGAAAGATTGAGACTTTCTTACCTCTAAATGATGGCCTTTTAAATCACTGTGATACAGAACAAAAAAAGAAGCTTCTCCAGAATATCCCATTTCTAAGGCCTTTCTCAAATGCAACTCATAATTTTCCAGATAATTCATGGAGCTTTCACTGTGTGCTGTGATATATAAACTCCAGAAACCCTGTATACTGTGATTAAAAGGTCTCACTATCAGGGGCTGAGCACCCTATATGACTCTGTGTTTTCCTTTTTAATCTACTTACAGTTGCATGGTCTTTTTCCAAACTCTGCATTCAGTATCAGAAGCTCTGTGATAATGAAGATCCTCTTGACCCACATTCAGCACAGCACTGAGGACAACAGACACATTTGAGAGATTTGTCATAGCAAGAATGAGGGTTTTCATCTGAAAGCTCTTTATAACTAGAGGCAACAGGGTGCCTGTTTGCAAGCATTTTTATATCTTTTTGGCAGAAATTGGATGAAGTAAAGCCATTAATTAATTTAACAAGGATGTACATAATACACAGCTGAAAACATTTGGCAGCACTGTTCTTCGGACACCCAGGTGACACAAGGACATGACTTAAATGTAGCAATTCCAGTTTAGGCTTGAAGATGGAGTTTACATTATGTTAACAAAACATAACTTGCTTTGTCAGAGACAACGGTACCATTCACCTGGAGAAACTGGAAAAGATTTCATATCTAATTTCCTTTGCCTACCTCTTTGTTTTTCTGTCAGTGTAGATTCCTTCTACTAGACTTTGAAAAGATAATTGTGAGCACCCTGAATGTCCAGTGAAACTTTCTCTTCTCAGTTGTAGCATTTTCTTTTCTTACACTTGGCCACATCTGTGTGTTTTCAGCTTATGCTGCTGCAGTGCACTGTATTTGAGGCTATGACTTATTATTACAAAGAAAACATGATTTTAAATGCATGAGCTATTGACTCATTTGTTGAACAATTTATCAGCAAACAAACTTACATCAGTGCTTCATAATTCACATTGACTAGTGCTTGCTGCTCAGAAAGAGCTTAAGATCTTGGTCATCTCAGCCACAGCCAATTGTCCTAATTAATAGCATTCACTTTAGGGGTGTGTTTAAACAAAGACTGATTGCTGCCTGCTCCAGCCATCTGAGAATGCCCACAGATTTGAAGCAATATCATTTTAACTGCCAAAAAATGCTAACTTCCCTTCTTCATGTTGTAGACGTCACTCAGTAAACCGTATAATACTGTGCATCCTTCCCATTTTGCAGGAAACAAAAACCTTACTGTATGAGGAGGGAACCTTAAAAAATATTTTCCTCATCACCAAATGCTAAGTTAATATAATGTAAACAAGTCATATGTAAGGTACTTGTATTTATATGTTAAAACTGGGGTTTTTTTAATATATACTGTGTTGCTAGAAGTGATTGTTCAGGTAAGGGCTGGTGTGGGTTTGCATACAGACCCTAAAATTCCTGAAGTCCTTTGCTGCCCAGAGGAATGTGGGGTTTGTAGGATTTACATTTGCAATGGAAAGGAAGTGAAGTTAAAAAGAAATGATGGTGACACTGACAATAATGGGGTTTGTCTCTTTTCAGAACATGCACTTGTATTCTGTTTTGATCAATTTTATTGCAAGCATACAATAAGGTAAAAATTGATTGTCAGTGCAGTCATCTTACAGAAAAAATGTGTGTGAATAATGAATGCTAACTTGAAAACAGATACTGCTAGTGATCATCCTAATTATATATGTGTTATACTCTAAAATGATACAGCAATTCTCAAATATTCACATTTGAGGGAAGGAGAAACTATATTGCAGAAAATAGGGAGAATATTTTGTTAGTCATGAATCATAGAATGGTCTGGCAGGGATCTTAAAGATCATCTCATTCCAACCCCCTGCCCCTGGACAGGGACACCTTCCACTAGACTGGGTTGCTCAGAGCTCCATCCAACCTGGCTTTGAACACTTTCAAGGGTGGGGCATCAAAAACTCTGGGCAACCTGTTCCAGTGCCTCACCACCCTCACAGTGAAGAATTTCTTTCATATAACTTATCTAAACCTACTCTCAGTTTGAATTCATTCCCCCTTGTCCTGTCCCTCTCTGTCTTTCCTCTAAGCTCCCTTTAAATAGTGGAAGACTGCAATTAGGTCATACCTAAACTTTCTCATGAAACCTCAGAGAAATGGTCTTAACTGTATCTTCAGCTAGTTGAATCTTTTCAGTGACTGCATTTCATGTTGTAACCTGAGGAGAGAAGACATCAAATGAAATTGGTTGAGTGCAGCCTGGGTTTAAGCAGGAGAAATTCCAGTGATTATATCTGGTTTTATACTTTGTTAATTCCATGGCTTGCTATTTATTTACAGTCTTTGTCACAGCAGTATTTCCAAGTCATTTCTGTTAGAGAGCTGTGCAGATCAGGATCATATGTTTGCTGGGCTGTGTTTTGCTAAAATAAACATCTGCATTTTTACCCTACATTTGTGCCCAGGTGTTTTAGAAAAATGTGCACCAACAATATTTACTTCTTAATTATTAGTGTCTGCTATGCTGGTATTTCCCTGGTTTCATCCCTAGAGAAAACACATTCTTTCCATTTGAAAGCAAAGTTTTTCGATGGGGAAATAGAAAAAGCAAGTCTTTTGGGAAACTCCTGAAACAGCATGAACTGTCTGATAGGAACAAGTTTGAAAGCCAAAAATGCTGCAAAAGCTGTCTTTCCTAGAAGAGCTGCATACATATAAAGAGATACATTTCCCACAAAAGAGATACATTTATGAACTTTGGTTAGGTGAGATTTTTACCTACCTCTAGATAAGGACCTGGCTTTTGGGGTACCTACTCATGTAGTGACCAGACTATGGATAGACATTTGAGGGTTCCAGGTACTTGGCAGTTGCTGTGGATCATACTAGTATAGATATTGTGAAGGGGCCCAAGCTCTTGCTGTTAGATAACTGAGCTCATGCCAAGAAATGGTTGTGTCAGATAAATGATATTGGGTCAGGGGGTGGGTTAGCAATGAGAGATGGGATCAATCAAGTGTTTCTGAGAAGTCTTTCTCTAATATGCTTGTTCATGAAGATTTAGGCAGTGGGCACTGATGCTTTGCAAGGTCACAAGTTTGCTTGCAAGGTCACAAGTTTGCTTGCAAGGTCACAAGTTCTGTCTTACTGCTCTGGTGGAAGAGCACTCCTGAACATGGAGAAAAGCTTTCACTTCTGCTAAGCCAAACTGATTTTCCCTAAAAGCAGTGTTTGCACAACAATCCCCACCTTTGTAGAATCAATACAGCTGAAAATGCAGATACAATTATAGAAATACCTACTTCTCTCTTTGCTCTGTTCTCTGTTTGGTCATCACTTGTAGTTCTCCCACATGGCTTATTACTCCAAATATCCAGTCACTACACGTAACAATAACAGCGGTGACCTCCAGCATAAAAACTAGTGTCTATTAAAAAGAGGGAAAATTTTAACAGGAGGAGTTGCCCACTTGGAAAAACTTAACACTGTAAAAAAGACACTATAATAAGTCTTGTGCCAGCAGGTTTGGCATTGTTTTTGGAACATAAGGGATAGCTGGCACCTCAGTATAAAACAAGCCATAGCAGCATCTGTTGTCCAAAACAAATACTTCACTGTATATTTTAAAGAAGAAAAATAAGAAAAGAGAGTGAAATATCCTGGGAAAAACCTCAATAATGTCTCTTTTATTTAGACCTCCATCTTGGGAGTTGTTATGAGTTTCCAAATAGATGTAACTACTCCCTCCCATTGTTATCAGGATGCCACCAAAGTTCCTTCTGGGCTCAGCTTTGGCCAGATGTGGGTCTGTCTTGGAGCCTATTGATCCTGGCTGTCCAACATAGGGGCAGCTTTTGGTATATTCTCACCTGCAGCTCCCCAGATGCCAAAACCTTGCTACAGAAACACAATCCAGTCTCCTCTGCCATTTCACAGAATCACAGAATGGGTAAGATTGGAAGGGACCGCTGAAGATCAACTAGTGCAACACCCCTGCTCAAGCAGTGTTCCTTAGAGCACGTCATGCAGGATTGTGTCAGAAGAGCTTTTGAACATCTCCAGAGACAGAGACTCCACAACCTTCCTTGGTAATCTGTCCCAGTGCTCGGTCACCTGCACAGTAAAGAAGTCCTTCCTCATGTTCAGGTGGAACCCCCTGTCCATCAGTTTCTGTCTGCTGACTTTCATCCTACTGCTTGTCACCACTGAGCAGAGCCTGGCTCTATCCTCCTGACACCTTCCCTTCAGATACTTAGATACATTGATAAAGTTCTCCCTCAGTCATCTCCATGCTAAACAGGCCCAGCTCCCTCAGCCTTTAGCTATGAGAAGAGAAAAGGAGAAAGAAGAAGAACGCAGTCAGCAAATGGTTTCTCTAGCCTGAAACATCCCTGACCTTGGAGCTGTTATCTAACAAGCCCCCGAGCACTTTTACTGTTTGTCCTTGTTTTATTGTATTTGAAATTGTTTATTGTCCAATTTTGAAAAGAGCTCCTAATGAAGCAGTTATAGGGGGGAATCTTGGTGCTGAAGGCCAGCTCTTCCTGGCAGAACTGCATTCTCCTCCTTTGCCAGAGGAACAGCTCTCTCTGACTTCCTTTCCTTATCTGTTGCTGTTTCTCATGCACTGCCACATAGGGTCTGTCTGGATCTTCAGTGACACCTTGGCTTGGGAGTTGTTATGAATTTCTAAGTAGATGCCACTAGACCTTTCCATTGCTGTGGGAGTATAGACTATTGATCATAACTGCTGTTTACAGAATTTCCACTGAAATAGACGTGTCGAGGTTTTCAGGAATGAGGTGGTGCATGTCTGTCTTGCATCATCTCCTGCAGTGGGCAGTCAACAACCTGAGAGAATGCTGAGATGTGCGAGAGTGATGGACATGGACTTCCATATCTGCTTCCCGGGCTCAGTTAATAACACTTGTGTTAAATCATACAGCCTTTATTCTGAAATAGCTACAATGCAGTTCCAAACTCTCTTTATCCCCATACATGCAACTGGTTACACTGGACTGGTAGAGAAACAAAATAAGGAATTCTGCAAGGATTCTTTTGCAGGGTCTGCAAGACTGGTAGAGACATCCCCTGAGAACGGCTGTTGGAACATTTTAAAAGGCTGAGTGATCTGATTTGTTTTTATGGTCATCTGTACTACGTGACTAAGATGTTTTGCTTGTTTTGATAAAGCAAAGCTATTAATTTAAAACTCAAAAATGTCATATTTATTTATCTCTGAGACAGCAGTTAGAAAATAAGACTTCTTGCATTCACTCCTTATATTGGGCAGACAATTTCTTTTCAAGATATGCCTCTGATGAAATTGTAGTTCAGTCATGTTTGATAGGAAAAGTTGTTTTGGCAGAATTTTGGTTTACTTTGCAGTTTAAATTCCAGGCATCTTTGAGAATGTCAAGCTGTCATCCAAATGCCAGTACTAACATCACTTCTTATTTGTTTTTACTAATATAATAAATATTAATAGAATTTTTAAATAGAAAATTGTTTTCCATTCATGAGTTTCAAAGGCTTTAAAAATGGTTAAAAATGCTCTTTCTTTATGACAGTTACATGATTTTAAGCACAGAATTTTGTACCCTTGATTGTTCAAAGGCTAACTCATAGCTTATTTGCAGAGTTTATTTCTATGCATTTCTTGAGTAACTCCTTGAATACACGGAACTGACTAATATCCATACTGGTGGTAGTTAAGTCATTTAATCTAGAGTACCCTAGTAAGGTGGAGAAGTCTGGATTCCCACGGATTACTACTGGATTCTGACTACCTCTTCAACAGAAATTATTTACCCATTTTGAGCAACTCTAGATTTGAAACCAAGAGATAAACAAAAGATTTCTCTGCAGTAGAGACTGAAGACAGAATTCTGAAACCACTAGGTGTCACTGCTTGACTGCCTTTTGGTGTTATAAATATTTACAGAGGTCTGAGAGGACTAAAATTAACCTGCAACAGCTCTGAGTAGTTGCAGTATTTTCACTGGGAAAATACTTAATTGTTGTTCAAGAAACAGCATTTGTTATTAGTATCACAAGTTCCAAGAAAACCTTTCTACTTTGCTTGCAAAATGGTATCTTTGAAATATCTAATTTGTTTAGACTGGCTTATTTTTCTGGCAGCTTATAAAATATAAAATGCTAGGTTGTAGTAACTCATTGGGAGAGTTTTTGAATACAATGACAGTGAGGCAAGAGGAAAAAAAAGGATGTTTGTGTTAACTGAAATAATTTGCCCTTTCTTGATGTTTTTAACCCTCTTCAGATTATCATCTTACCAGAGCACAAATATTTTGAAAAAAGGATAGAAATTCTGAATAAAACAAATGAAAATGTAAAAGCCTTAAAGATATGTGGTATTGTTGTTTCCATTTGTGGACTCTGATTTTTCTTAGGCGTAATTCAAACAGCTGCCAGAGAATGCGGGCTGATTCTGCAACCTGAAAGCAAAATCTTCCGTTACAGTGGTAATTCGAATTTAGCCCAACTGTAGTTGTAGTTTCACACAGTCAATGGACTTATTGACATAGTATACATAACAGAAAATACATACTAAGAAAAATGATAATTGTCAATTTAAAGTGCTATGTATCAATGCATTATAACAGCATTGCTTCATGATCTTGGGGTATTTAAAGTCCCTGATGATGCCATAGGTATAATTAAGGAAAAAATCAGTAACACTCCTCCCACCTCCCCCAATTTCTCATTGTCCTATACCCTTCTTTTAATTTTTTTTTTTTAAATTTCAGAATTTAAAGTTTAACTGGAATGAAATTAATTTCATAACCTTGCAATCCTGCTGAAAAGAAAGGAATCTCTTCTCATATTGATAGTCTTTCTAAAATTCCAGTTAGCACACAAGCAACAGCTCGTGTCTCACTATTGAACATTTGGAGCTAGCAGTATTGTAACTAGATCCAGTTCCTTCCTTCATGGTCTGCATCAGTGGCAAAGAAGCTCATTCAGTTTCTGGAACACACAGTGTAGCACTTTTACTCATTTTCAGAACTGGATAATGAGTTTTCTGCCCCTTTTTTGTCCTGTCATATGTTGCATAATGTCCTGATTCACAGCTAAAGACAGCATATTACTCTGTATTCCAACAGTAGGACCAATTGCTCCAGAAAAGTCAGCTGTGGTTTCTCTGAGCCCCTTTCATTTAATTTCATTTTCCTCTTGTACCCATCACTTATTTCAGTATTTATTGCAGCCCCTAGCTAACTCACAAAGCCCCAAGAACCTCCATAGCTGTGAGAGCTCAAATCGAAACTCACATAAAGCTATGGGAGTATTTCTGTACCTCTCAGAGAGGATACAGATCTCTTTTCCAGAAGACTTCTCTACCAGCTCATTCACAGACTCTCAAACAGAAGAGGAATAAGCTTCTACTTGAATAGCAAGTAATTGACAGGGAACAGCTATTATGTACCTTCTGTTAGATTCTGTCCCAGACAGGCAAACCCATGGATATTTGCACCTGTATAACTGGAAAGAAAGCAGCAGGAAAATCAGTGTAGAATATAACAAGACTCAAATATTACTTAGAATATAAATTGCTTTTATAAATTGAACTTAAAACCCAAATATAACCAAGCTCATCTGTACAGAACCTAACCTAAATTTTCTCCAAAGAGCATCTGGATCTGGGAATCTGATAAAAATCAAGAGTTCAGCTGAATCTGGGCTGGTGTTACTGTGGGTATGTACCTTGCAGTGGAAGAAAGAAACAATTTCAACAAGAAGCAACACAGACTGGTGAGATGTAGTGATTGTATGCACAACAAATATGGAGTAAGCCTCTGAACCCCAGCACATAAACTAGGGAGCAGATAAAGGGTTGAGGTTAGCAGAAAACATACAATCAACTTAGTTTGTAGAAAATCACAGAATCTGATGACATGATAGAAATATCTCTAAAATAAGCAAAAGGGAAAGTGCCAAGATTTTTGTGGTGAATAAAAGAGAACCCCCAAGACAGGAAATTACCCACAATAACTATGGGCTGAGATGATGTATTCAGTAGGAAAATATTTGAATATATTGGGGACTGAAAATCCTAATCCTTCAAATTGGCTTCCCTCCATTAATCCTTGCAAATACAATAAATGTGGCCAAGGTTATATCACGAATGAATTAGAAGAATATCTTTTAAGACCAACAGATCCAGCATCAAAAAGCTGTAGGTATAGTGCAAACATACTTGAAATTACTCTTGCAAGTGTTAGAGCACCAATAAATGCAGTAAACACAAGTAAAGAGAAGATGCATTCTTTGAATATATAATGGATGACTGCTTCAATTTGGTTCCAAAAATCTATGTTTTTCAAAATGTCTTCAGTATACAGCTTTTAATGGGTATTTCCTTCAAAGGGCTTATCAAAAACAGGGAAATCAACACTCTGTTTTCACAGGAAGTTTAAAATTTTCAGCAATTTTTCTTTGCAAATACAAAGAATTCAAGTCAAGAAAACAGAGATTTTTTGAAAAATATTTACTAAAAACCAATTCACCTTAAATACTTCCAGTTCAGGTTTTTGACACTAACACATATTTAAGGAACACTATTCTAAAGAATAGATACCACAAAGAGCCAGAGGACACTGCATGAAGCAGAATAGAATTTATAGCAAACAACTACAATCTTGGTGGAAAAAACTGCCAGTCAAAGAATTCACTACAATCTCAGTAATATTTAAGAGTAATTATTATAATCTGCATGTTTATCTAGTTACACTACATATGGTCTTGCTTCTCTATATTGCTAAATTCATAAAAACAACCCCTTGAGCTACCACTTTTATGTTCCCCTTTTGGACTTTGCTTGTTTTTCTCCCTAAGTTTTCCCACATGCATCTGATATTTGACCACTTGAATTTGTTAGTATGGATCAATTTACCAACTCATACAATATTTTCATGTGTGTTTGTTTACTACCTTTTCTTAAAATCCTTTCTTCAACTGTGGACTCCAAAACCAGATGCAAGATTTCTGCCACGGCCACAGTGAAATCTTTTGCAGTTGCTAGTGTAACCTTTTCCTCTCCTTTTCCATGCTCCTATGATCTTTCAAGGAATACATTCACTTCTTTTCCCTATTATCACATTCATCCTCAATGACTACTAAAAGGCTTCGATGTATCAGATTTGAAGAGTCCCAAAGCATTTCAATGTTGACTACATTGCTTTTCTCAAAGGAAAAATACTTTGGCATAACCCCATCAAATACTTGACTAACTTTTAAAGTAATTTTAAAAAATAACAGTCACTGATTAAAATACAAATATTTGTCTATGTTTACAAAATTTATGTAATTGCTTGAGATATTCAAACAGCATGACACCCCTTATCGATAAAACAATTAATTTTGGAACTACAGGTTCACAAAACAAGAACCATTCAAAGACAGAACCATTTGACTTTTTCTTTTTAATGAATGAATAAAGGAAGAAAAAAGGAAGTCAAAGACTGGCCAATTCAAAATAGGAATGAAGCACACATAAATAGCAAGAAAGTAGAGCTGTTGGAGCAAAATACTGGAAGAATCGAAGACTAGAAGATATGCTGTAGCCCAACAAAAAGCACACTGCTCTCCATTCCATCCTTCCTGATTCTTCAATGAGAGCATTACCTTACCCCAGGTAAAGATGGCTCAACGTCAGTGGGAACATAATGAAGTGGGAATTATTGCTAGCAACAGCTATTTTTCCAGCTGTGTTTTGAAAAAGAATGCATTTTGTAAAACTTACTTAGAATTAGTACCATTCCTTTTAAAAACTCTTTAGTTTTCTTCATGTTTTGAAACAAAGTAGAAATATCTCCCTGTCTTTCTAATTTTTTTAAGCCTGATAAGACCCTCTCTTGACTATTTAACTTTCCCTATTTGAAACAGCGTAAAAAAATCAGTGTCTTCCTATTTGTAGGGGCTAGTATCAGCACAGCTGTGGTGGTGTCTGAAACCAGGAGGAGCTGTCATTGAAACACAGGATTTGGTGTTTTTTCTCAGCACTCCTTCATTTTCCTTACTGAGTTGGAGACTCTTTCAAATAAGCATGTTCTAACTCTATTATTAAATTCAGAAAAATCAGCCAGTGATACTAGATTTGGTACAACAACATATATGAAATGTTGGTGCTGCAGTATATGTACCTTTATATGATCTGTCCCTTCAGCTGGGGTCTGCTTTTAAAAGCACCTAAACCAATACCATCTTACCTCATGCACTTTTTTTACTCTATAAAAATGTTTTTGTTCTACATATAAAATTACAAATGTTTTTTCTTCCTGCCTCCAATTCTGGCTCCTAAAAATAAAACAGAATGGTTTTTTACTTTTCCATAGACTCCTGCAATTTCACAGTTTGCTTTATATTAAACAAGACTTCACTTAGACCTTCCCAAATGCATTGTCTTTGGAATTTAGGCTAAATGATGTTTTTGGATAAACTGTAATTTTTTCCCAGTTTTGCACCAAAATAACAGATTAGATTCAGTGTGTTTTGGACCATGTTTTGGTATTATGCCAGCAATTTGAAGAGTGGCAGGTCTCATGAGGTACAACAGCTGGTATGTATTTAGGTATGGCTAGATGAAGATGATGGTTCTCAGCTTCTAGGCCAAAATTTTATTTATTTATTTTTAATAGCCTGTACATCTGCAGACACAATTCTGTTTCAGGCAACATACAGGTACATACAACATCCATTTCTAAGCCCTTTTTCTGTAGGAACTTAACCTCCGGCCATGGAGTAGGCAGCCAGCTATAGCCACACAGTGCTCATACGGGAGGAGGTGTTAGCTCTCCCTCTTGCTTTTTTTAGTCATATTGCTACCATTCTGTGTCCTTGGTTACAGGCTTTCCCACACAGGTTTACATCCTGTCCCACCCTGTTCATGGAAGCTGAGGGGCTCAGTAAAGCACATTTTTCTTGAAAATCAATTTTGAAGTCAGCACATGACCCCACATTTGAATGGGGAGAAGAAAAGGCTTTGAAAATGCATTCTCACCTAATGATAGTGGAGGCAAATAAAAACAATTGAATTGTTTGGGGAAGAAAGATTTATGACGGGATTTCAGCTGCAGCCTTAATTGGGTAAGGGAAATAATTATGGGATGCCAGTGCCAACAGAGCAAGTATGATGGTTTACAAAGTAGCAAACACGAACAGTAGATGCCTTCCTTATAACTTGAAAAGCACCATCCCTGTCTGAATTTAAAATTAGTTGGTTTGTCAGCTTAGACTCCTGAATCTTTATTAGCCCATTTTCCCTTTTAAGTTCCATTTCTGTAAGGCATTTAAATACATGCCTACTTTTAAGCATAGAAGGGGTGCTGGTGAAGGCAATCTGAATTCCAAATTAGCCATATATATTTTAGTGTTCTGTCAAACAGGAGGTTTGAATAACAGCATCAAAGAATTGGGTATTTTATTTCCTTTACATTGATTAACCTGAGATGACTGTATGTCTCAAAGCTGCAGCAGTGGCCGGTCCATTTGTCACACCAACTATTGACTATCTTGTGTTCTTTAGGGATGGCAGCTTGCAATAATATGACATCAGGAAGACTGATTTATTTTATTGTTTTTCTGATTTGTGGAAGCCTCAGTCTCTTACATTCAGGGCCAGGATTTGATAAAAGCTCTACTGTAGTGGTTCCTAGTATTTACGGTGCAATATATCCAGAAAGGTTACAGTTGCCATCATGTTATCTAATGTGTTTTTCCTTTTGACTTTGAAATACATTATCCGGCTTGATACGGATGGAAAGGCCTGACTTGGTGAAGTCTACTGTATGATGCCATAACTAATGGCATGTTGCTAATTAATTATAAAACTCACTAAAGGAAATGAAGTGCTCAGGAAAGGGGAATGCTTGAAGTCCCTGCACATGGAGTCCTTCAGCCTTCTCCTTGGGATAGTTATTTCTGCAGATATGGGATAAGGATGAGTGAACTTTCTTCCACTGCCTCTCCACCATCCTTTTGCCCATATGTAGCCCTGGCACCTTTGCAACAAGAAGGTTAGTTCTGTTTTTTCTACCTTTAATCCTTGACCTTTTATTGAGGCTGCAACCAACTGAAGTAGTTTTGTGTTGGTTTTTTTCCTTCTGAAAGCTGTCTACAAAGCTGGAGGCTGAAACCAGCAACTCTTCATATATAACAGAGGACACTACAAAGGGCTTGTCAGGAGGAAAGTTTCCAAAGATTGGTAGTCAACACATTTTTTTAACTCCCTGGATACCAAGCAGCTTTAATATAACCTGCCCTTTCTCACATTCTATTTCAGCCCAGGGTAGTAGATAATCTTTTGACCAGTTGAAGTAGCACTGCAAAAACCAGCATTCTTCCTACGTCTGGGGACAGGAGGGACTCACAGACCCCAAGGAGAAGTCTCTAAATGCTTTGCAAAAACCTCTTCTGAATGGCATGTGCACCTCTGTAAAGCATCAGCCTGTGCCTATGGTGCAGCCTGTTTTGTCTCATTAACCTTGCCATGATTACTTTCACAGTGGATATGAAATGCAGTAAAACCTGCTTGGTTTTCTCATTCAGTAAAGAAACAAATTTGGGAAACTCGGGAGGTCACAGAGAGATTAAGAATGGCACCACTGATTGTGCAACTATGTGGAGTCACTGTACTCCTGCCAAAAATCCTGTGGTTCCTGGGAGCAGCTTTGGTGATCTGCAGTGTGGTTATGCTTGCTGGTACAAGGGACTCAAACTTGACCGTCACAGAAAATTATTTTTTGGTTGTCAATGGGGTCTATTTACAATTTACAACTGTTGGACTGGAATTTAACTTTTGACCTTCATGGAGAAGGTGGAAAAGGAAGGTGGCTGTAATTAACATAGCAAAAGCAGAGTGCACAGCCAGTGAGACCAATCAATAGCATACTTTTCTTTATGTTCTGTTACAAATATGACCTATGTACCTTTTCCCCAAGAGATATCAAACATGTTAAGGGCAATATTGGATTACTACATACTGCACTTCTGCATACTGAAAAGTACCAAATAACTTTTACGTACTTTTACGTAACATACTCACACATTTGCAAAAGTCAGGTTTCTATCCTTTAGAGTCTGTAATGCAGTTAACTAATATTTTGTTTATTTCATTAATCTAGATTTTTTTCATAGGTTTTGTTTAAGGATTTTTTTTCTCTTATGCATAATTGTCCTGAGTTCCAAATAAGTTTTGTCAGCTCATAGCAACAAAGATATAAGGATCAGTCCTTATGTTTTGTTTTAATGAGCATTCAGATGATCTCCCTCTGTCTACTGCAGAAAGTAGAACCCCTCCAGACTTTGCTTCTGAAAAGTGGTGGTTTGAATTTGAATCCTGTATACTACCTGCTGTGCTTAGTGCATCTACAAAGTTAATGACTACTATTTTTGCCCAATTGCTTTCTGCTTGTGTACTATGTGGAAAGAGTTGCAAAATGATTTTAAATATTTAAAGAAGTGGGAAGACAGCATATTATTTAATAAAATTGCTATGCCTATTAGAATATCTGCATTTTCATTACATCTGAAGTCTTGTTACACCTTGTTCTTAAATAAAACAAGCTATTAACAGACAAACTTTTATCTGCAAGTAAAAATCAGTAAGTTTTGGGCAACCCTTTCCCATGCTAAGGTTAAAGTAAATGCTCTGGATAGAAAGAGCTCTGAGTAGTATGGAGGAAAGTAGGGAAAGGGTATGTTACAATAAAAAGAAAATATTGAAAATAATGTATGAGATGGAAGGAAATGACAGGGAATAGGAAACGAGATGTATAAGTTGGGGAGTGGTTATCATAGACTCATAGAATGATTTGGGTTGGAAGAGACCTAACAGTTTGTCTTCTTCCAACCCTCCAGGGTAGAGACACCTTCCACTAGACCAGAGTCTCATCCAACCTGACCTTGAACACTTCCAGAGATGGGGCATCCACAACTCCCCTGGACAACCTGTGCCAGTGTCTCTTCACCCTCACAGTAAAGAACGTCTTTCTAATACCTAATCTGAACCCATTCTCTTCCAGTTTAAAGCCATTCTCCCTTGTCCTATCACTACAGGCCCTTGCAGTGCTCTCCAGCTCTCATGAAGGCCCCCTTTAGTTACTGGAAGGCTGCAGTAAGGACTCGTCAGAACCTGCTCTGCTCCAGGCTGAAAAGCCCCAACTCTCTCAGTCTGTCTTTATTGGAACTTAGTGAAGCCAGTCTTGGCTGCCACAAATCTCCTTATTTTTCATATGCTTTAGAGTGTTTTCAGTAGCATCTGCTCATGACCCAGATGGGCACTGAGGTAAGATGGCCTGTAGTTTTCTGATTCTTTCTTTTTTTCCCTTTTTAAAAAATGGGGCTGTGTTTCCCGTTTTCCAATCAGTGGGAACTTCACTAGATTGCCACAACTTCTCAAATATAATGGACNTATCATAGACTCATAGAATGATTTGGGTTGGAAGAGACCTAACAGTTTGTCTTCTTCCAACCCTCCAGGGTAGAGACACCTTCCACTAGACCAGAGTCTCATCCAACCTGACCTTGAACACTTCCAGAGATGGGGCATCCACAACTCCCCTGGACAACCTGTGCCAGTGTCTCTTCACCCTCACAGTAAAGAACGTCTTTCTAATACCTAATCTGAACCCATTCTCTTCCAGTTTAAAGCCATTCTCCCTTGTTCCTATCACTACAGGCCCTTGCAGTGCTCTCCAGCTCTCATGAAGGCCCCCTTTAGTTACTGGAAGGCTGCAGTAAGGACTCGTCAGAACCTGCTCTGCTCCAGGCTGAAAAGCCCCAACTCTCTCAGTCTGTCTTTATTGGAACTTAGTGAAGCCAGTCTTGGCTGCCACAAATCTCCTTATTTTTCATATGCTTTAGAGTGTTTTCAGTAGCATCTGCTCATGACCCAGATGGGCACTGAGGTAAGATGGCCTGTAGTTTTCTGATTCTTTCTTTTTTTCCCTTTTTAAAAAATGGGGCTGTGTTTCCCGTTTTCCAATCAGTGGGAACTTCACTAGATTGCCACAACTTCTCAAATATAATGGACAGTGGCTTAGCCACTTCATCCACCATTTCCTTCAGGACTCATGGATTCATCTCATCAGGTCCCATGGACTTGTGCACCTTCAGGCTCCCTATATAGACTTGGAACTGATCTTTCCCTACAGCAGGCAATTCTTCATTCTCCCAGTCCCTGCCTTTGACTTCTGTGACTTGGGTGGTATGGCTGGAACATTTCCCAGAGAAGACAGACAAAAATGTCATTGAGTACCTCAGCCTCCTCTATATTCTGGGTTACCAGGTCTCTTGTTTCCTTCCAGAGAGGACCCACATTTTCCCTAGCCTTCTTTTTATCACCAATGCACCTATAGAATCTTTTCTTGTTGCCTTTGACATGACTGGCCATATTCAATTCCATCTGGGCTTTAGCTTTCCTAACCTCATCACTGGTTTATTGGACAATTTCTCTGTATTCCTACCTATCCTTTCTTCCGCCCTCTGTAGGATCCTTTTTCATGTTTGAGTTTGTCCAGGACCTCCTTGTTCATTCATACAGGCCTTCTGGCATTTTTTTTTGACTTCCTCTTTGTTGTCATAGTTTCTGAGCCTGGAGATGACCCTTGAATATTAATCCATTTTCTTGGGCCTCTCTTCCCTCCATAGGAATGGAGGCCATATTCCATGGTAATCCACCAGGCAGATCTCTGAAGAGTCTGCTCTTCTGAAGTCCAGGGTAGGGAGCTGGCTGCAAGTGAGCTTTGGACTGAGCAAGCTCATTGGCTCCTCTCACTTGCAGAAGAAAGTTAACACCAGTGAATTCCAGGAACCTCCTGGACTGTTCTTCCAACAGATATTGGGGTGATTGAAGTCCCTCATGAGGATCAGGATTTGTAAATGTGAAACTGCTCCTATCTGTCCATATCTGTCATCTGCTCAGTTTTCCTGTTGGGGTGGCCTGTAGCAGAGCCCCAGTATAATGTCACCTGTCCTCGACACATAAGTTCTCAGTCACCTCCTCATCCATCTCTATGCACTCCAGTTGGTCTTTGACACCCTCTCCTTATCTTCCTGGCCTGTCCTTCCTAAAGAGCCTGCATGCTTCCATTCCAACACTTCAGTCACAGGAGCCCTCCCACCACATCTTCCTGATGTCAATGAGATGATAGCCCTGCAGGCGTGTACACGTCTCTAAACTCCTCTTGTTTACTCCCCATGCTGCCTGTGTTTACATAGAGGCATTAGAGTTGGGTCCCCCAGGAGGCCAACCTAGTAGCTGGAATTCTCTGTGTTGCTCTTCAGGTGCTCTCCCCCTGATATGTGATCCCTCTCCAAGCTCTGGGCATCTCTTTCTGACAATGGCATCAAACTGGTGAGAGTGGGATAGAATGAGCAACTTTAGTTTAAAGCCCTCTTTCACTCTGTACAGAAAGGATTACTTTGCACTGGAGAGAAGGCTGAGATCAGAAAGCAAAATAAAACTGTGAGATCAAAGAGAAAGATGCTGAGTCAACAGGAGAGTGTGAAAATACTAGGCAGGGAAACAGAAGGTGATAGAAAAATGAAACTTCAGCAAACAGCTAATAATGGAGAATGAAAAGCAAAGTTAGAAATAAAATAACAAACACAGAGAAAGAAACTGTCAAGCAGGAGAGAGTAGATCTGAGGGAGAAAGAGTCTCTTCGTTTCTAGGAAAAATGACAACTTTTGCCACGCTGTACTGGTGGTAGCAGTGAGGTATCTTTCCTGCTGATAGGAAAGATAAGCTATGCTGGTTTAGGCTAGCTGTGCCACTGGTGGGGAAGTGAGAGAGCGACTGCGTGATAGTTGCCAGCTGGGGTTAAGCCATGACAGGAGTGCAAGGATCGCTTTTTCCCTTTTTACCTTAATATGATATACGCCTGCGATGACATAATGAAAAACAATTTCTATTTTGCTTTACTCTCTTTTCCATATTTCTAATCCTCTGTATTTTAGGTTAATATTCTCTTCCCAAGAAGCTCCAGATGTCATGCTTCTATTTAATAATTCTCCTTAGATTAAGTAATTGTGATTGCTTTCAGGAGCAACCTGGTTATGATCTAGCCCATACCAATAGCCATTCTAATTAAAAGTTTCACTAATTGACTTGATTTCATAGAGAGAGAAGAGTCACACAATCTAGACTGCTGAAATAAGGATGCTGCCACTTTTCCTTATACTGAATGGGAGTCTCGGGTATTTTAATTTCTAGAGAAAGGTGTTCTCTGCACCCAGGAAAGCCCTTCTAAATTAAGCTACTCTTGACAGTTTTCATCAGCAAGGACTTCACTCTGAACTCATGGCTTTATAACCAACTCTAAGGAGCTGCATACACTCTTTGGCTCTTTCTCTATTCTGCAGGTCTTGTATTCAGCAGGACCATTTATTTACTTATATCCTTAAAAAGATTATATGCCATTTACATTCTTGCTCTCATCACATCGGGAAACAAAATTTACCCTCCAGACTACACTATGAGGATATTAATCTATGATATCAAGACCACATTAAAGTTGGCCAACGTGGTGAAGATTTTGGTACCAGTAGCTAAGATTTCCACTCACTGTTCCCTGCATGGACATCAGAATGTGCCAGCTGAAGGACACAAATGAGTTACTGGCAGCCACCTTACACTGGCCACATAGTTTTTATATGTCCAAGAAGCTTTTGTGCTGATCTACAGTGAAATGAATCCCAGAATGGGCATCTGGACTCAGCTGTTTCCATTTTTCTGCACCAGGCTTTAGAGTAAAGCAGGTGGGAGAAACAGCTGGAAACCTTCTGGAGTGTCTTTAATAAACATTTCCACCAGGCTCAGCTGCACAGACCCTTTCTGGCTGCTAAATTCTTTTCACTTGAAATTTATATAAAGGATTAGCAGCTGCCAAATAAGCACAAGACAACTGCAACAGGTGATGAGTCTTTCATTTTTAGCAAGAAAACCCTAATCAGCCTGTTCTGAGATAAAGACTCACTACAATTCACTTCTAATACTGAACAAGATGTGTGGATTATGTCCAAGATCTGCAATTACTTTCTGAGTGCTATTTAGCATTTGCAGAACATAAGTATGCTGAAACCTCTCCTTTCTAGTGTTGGTTTGCATATTTCAGTCTCTGCTTTGTTAACAATCTGTTGGAATATGCTAATACCTTGATTAACTAGCTTCAAGATTCTGTGGCCGATAGTCTGCAGTTTGCTTGAAATCTCACAGGTATGAAAAGGCAAGATGAAGCTGAACTATGCCTCCGCATAAGACTTTAAATTGAGTACCAGTAAAATTCTTCACTGACTACAGAATTATATGAAGGATTTAGTTAAATGTATTTTGTACCTACAGTAAGTTTTTCTCATAGAGGTTTTAAAATCACTTTTACTAGATATTTATATTCCAGTTGAATTCAATGCCTCAATGAGAATCAGGTCCTATAAAGAGCTAGTTTTAGCTTTTGAAAGCCAGGCAAAGATATACAGCAGGAGGGGTAGAGGGGAATACAGCTATGCTTTCAAGTTGTTACTACCCTGGAGCAATCAATATGATTTTAAGCTGTCATACAGGAGAGGCTGCAGGGCTGTGCAGCTCCCCATTTGCATCACTACTGCTGCTTGCTCATAGCTGTTACTGGGCTTTGGCATGCCATGGTGTAGTACAGGAACCTGTCAGAGAAAAAGAGGCTCTCTTTTGTCTGACAGGTACATCACTGTCAGCCTGGAGCAGCTATCATGGAAATGTTTGATAATCTTGGCATAACAGAAGGGTTGGGCCCACGGTTTGCAATAATGACTTTGTAATCATAATAAGATAGTAGTTGAAGTGGCCATTTTGTAGTTTAGCCTAGCTGAAATTGCTTCATAAATACATCATGTGCTGCTATAAGAACACTGACGGGACAGTTATTTCATCCTACTTTGCATGTATTGACATCTGTACATATATGCAAAATGTACAAGTATTTAATCTGAAAAATGGACTTATATGAGCAAGGTTACCTACTAATAAATATTTCATTGCTGCAAATATGGTACTTTTGCCTCTAATTGTCGCTGAGGCAAAAATGATTACCGCATTTTAGTTACTGGGATGCTGACTGCATGTATTATCGATTGATCTGCAAAGCAGTTTATAAAGGACAGCAGATCTGCTCCTCTTAACCAGTTGGCAAAACAAGTATTCACAAATATTTTCGTGTTGGAAGCCACAAGGAAGAAAAAAGTGAACATAGAAGTAGCCTTGGCATACATACGCTGGAACATGGGGCACAAGTGAAATACTCTGAAAACCAGTGCAGTAATTTGTTCTGCTGAGCCCCCTGCATTCTCTTTCTCTGTCTTGAGGTTGCAGAGCTTAATACTAGCATTTAAATGTGCACTGGAGCACACTTCTCTCTGGTTACTCAGAAATGCTTGCCCTTACAACGAGGTTTAATCGCTCGTCCTAATCACATGCTTCTGTGATATATTTTATGGCCTTGTTGGAAAAATGTAACAAGTTTCATAGAATAAGTCTCAGCTGAGCCTTCCCAATACTGCCATTCAATTCTGTCTGCATCCCTTTCTGTTCCTCCCCCACTGAGCACAATCACCAAGGCTTTCTGAAGTTTTTACACATTTCCTCCTCAGTCAATTTTCTATGACGGAATATCTTTTTTGAGCAGAAAATATTCAATAAATACAATGCAAATCAACAAATACGTGTAGAATATCTGAGCTATATTTTTGTTAGCCGCAATATACTAAAATGTAATAATCAAAGAATAATGTATATTGCCACTCACATTAATACTTAAAGAATAAATATTACTCCCAGTAAATGTATAGGTCATAAACATGTATTTGAAAACAAAGCTGAAACTTTTTAAGAAACTTTGGATATGCAGGCTCCATTCATTTCAATGATGTGAAAATCTCTTCAGTTTGTAGACTCTCTATGGTATCTAAGCATTTTCAAATTAGCAAAACAATGACTTCTATTTACAACATCACTACACATAAGGTGTTTGTGTTATCATTAATGTGTTGTAGTTGCCAGCAGACGAGCAAGTGCCCAGAGCAAAGGGGAAATGAAGCATCCATAACACCACATCTGCACTACAATGTATTTTACACTGTTGCTCACATTCCTCTCTAGTATTTCGAGCTACGATTATTAAACTGATTAGGAGTGTGCTTTATGAAAACTGCTGCTTCTGGGTTTCTACACACTATGATTGAGCATACACATCATCACATGCTTGCAATCACGTAACGTCCTGATAGCAACCACACCCATTATTTTATAGGTAAATTCATACTTGGCAGACACACATATGTATTCTACAGATATTCTTGTTTGCCTCTTCTATGTCACCTGTTGTGCTTTGCTATTGTGTAGCTGTTCAGCTGAACTTAAACAGTCATCAGTACAATCTTAAGTGTATTTGGCAGTAGACCAAAGGTACAGAAAATGAACAAAGACTTTTTGAAATAATGGACTAGGTCCTTAGTTCAGCTATGTTGATTTATTCTAGCTGAAGTCTTGTTCCAATATCATCAGTGTCTTCAATCAATCTTTACTGCAACAACTTTTGTCACAGGAACTAAATAAAAGTCCTATCCCTACAGTCACTGAAAAATCACTGCACTTATGTGACCCTCTGAATGCATGTGTTGTCCTGTTAATGGTCTGCAGATAACCATCCAAAATTCAAATTCTGTGCTGTTCATGAAAAAAAAAAAGAAAGAGAGAAAGAGAGAGAGAGAAAGAAAGAAAAAGAAAGAAAGAAAGAAGAAAGAAAGAAAAAAGAAAGAAAGAAAAAGAAAGAAAACCCCCCAATATCTGCGGTATAGATACTGAAAACAATTTCTTGGTATCATTACCATTTTGACATCAGGATGAATATTTTAGAAGTGAACTTATGAACTCAGTCAAGTTTAAAAAACACTTGGCTCTATCATTTATTTAAGGGTTGTTTTTCCTTTAAGTGGCTAATTAGGGAAGATGGATGATTGCAAATGGATGTTCTTTCCTTGTGCATACCTAAATCTAGGTTTTATTAGTGTGAAGACCCTAACCCTTTGTGAAAAATTTCCCTTGTGAGGGTAATTCTGATGCCACCAACAAAAAATGACATTTATAGGAGGTTCAGGTATGAAGTAAAAGAAAATTCCTTTTGATACACAAATATTTGAAAGAGCAGAACCATGCAAACCAGAAGGCAGGCTAATGCAATGAGCCTGCAGTGCAGGCTATTGCACTGAATAGAGAGTTTGCTACCATTACCGATGAGTGTAAATGAAAATGGCAAGCAGTTCCTGCTTAAATAGTAAAAGAAGTGGTTAGCAGCTTTCACAGGGAGAATAAATAGTTGAAATGAATCTAGCTCATTTTTAGGAAAAAAAAAAGCTCTGTTTGATGTGGAAAATAAATAAGCAACCACCTTTTCACCGTCTTTGATCACTCAAGAGACTTAATCCTCTAATTTCAGATTGCATAATTCATGAGTAATACTAACCAGAGGAACAGAATAAAACATATATATGCATACTTCTATATTATACTATGTGAAGTATTTTAGAGGACAGGATTTTATTTTAAAGTATGGTACTTAAAACTATACATAATTTTAATGCCCTCCCTCACACACACAGATATGCACATATGCATGCATACATAAGTAGTAATTGATGAGAGTCAGGTTTGTAATATAAGCACACAGCTTTGCTGCATGAGGTTTTTTTTTCTGTGACAATTCCTAGGTTATAATCTCTGAAGTTATTGTGTGTGAAGCAACTAAGATGATGGGAGGTTCAAAATAAGGAAATAAAAAGTCATACTTTCAATCTGTACTTAACAGTGTGGATGGGTCCCAAGGGTTTCTTACATCACATGCCTTTCTGCAGTAAAGTGAGCAAGTGTGGGATTATGCTATGTCTCATAGCACTTCTTAACTGATGTTTCAGCCCCTTTGTGCACAGCACAATCCTTACCTACCAACCTCTGTCTTAATCCATTTTCTTTTAGCCAGTTGCTGAAGATTTATCTCTATAGTTTAGACTTTCATAAGAGATGGGTAATAATGAGTGTATAGTTCTAAAATATCTGGATTAATATTAATCTAAAAGGAGAGGAGTTCAAAGAGAAATTGTCCAGCACACTCTTAAAACACTTGCTGAAAGGACATCTAACTCTAAAATGGTAGCACTTAGAAGTATTAGGACTGTTAAAAATCTTCTACTGCTTTAATTTATAAAGCAGCTGTTTCACACACTTTCCCAGTGAAATGAATTCATTACGGTAGCTGGGATTCAAGGACACTTAGACCACTGTCCTATTGCTAATTCAATATTCACCAGGCTGACTCCAGAAGTGCCACAGGTCACTTCTACCACATAAAACTCCATATTTATTATCTCCCTGATCCACCAGGTACATGGAGGAGCTGCCTGTCGGATCTGTTGGAGTGCTCAACAGCACTGCCATCCTGTCCAGCGTCCTGATACAAGGATCACTCACCTGCCAGAATGGACACTGTCATGTTGCTGGGACCTTGAAATCATTTGCAGCACAAGTTGGATTAAGGTAGGCAGACAATAAAAGTTGGCTACAAGTTCCAAATATGGACATTATAGTTACAAAATACTTAGGTGAAACATGCAGAAGAGTAGTGTTACATCTAGTTGTGTCAAGATTTAAACCAGCAGGTCTCTCCTCCCTTTTCTTAAGAGGGTTTGTTCCTCAAGATCTGCAGAAAGTAATAGGATATTCCTGTTTTCTGGCTATCATCTATTATCTCTTTATGCAATTACTAAAGACCCTTTTGAATGTCTCCACGGTTGATTGAATTATCAAGTCATTAGCCTGTAGAGGGGTAAGTTCGTTCTCTTAATTGGCAAAACGTTTGTCACAGTTTGAAGCCGATGAACTCTTTTGAGTTTACATTCCATGTATGTTGGTGCCTCACATCTTACACACACCCCTCATCATGACAAATAAAGGCAGCTCATTGCTGACTCTCGACTCAGGCCAGCTTGACAGCAGTCACTTTGATGTGATAATGGATTTGTGGAGACTGACCTTCAGCCATGCCTTAAAAAACACCTTGACAAATAACACACAGACACTGCAGCTGAAAAAAATCCATGATTTTTAAGAAGTGACAAAGAAATGAGTGCAGATCTGTTGGGTCTTGTGGATTTGGCAAATGATTCTGTGGTTACATGACTGGCATTTGTGTTCTACTATCACCTAAGAAAAATTGCTTCCCTATCTTTCTGCCCAGGAGCTGGGATATCTGCGCACTCACTTGCACTTGCCTACCAGTGTTATATATCCTTGCTCCTCAGTGTGTGTCCAGACCATACAATGAGATATAACAAAATGTGACTGTTGTGGATATCTTTCATTTTGTGTCATGCTTCCCTGAAGCAGTGTCCAGCACTGAGAAACTTTGGTATGCCTTTCAACACATTTTTTCATGCCAATTTGAGTTACTTTTGATCAAATCTCTATGAAAAAATGACTTTGTTGTTCTACAATTAATTAAAAATACTAGGTATTAAAATATTAAATTAATTTTTAATATTTTTAAAACTTAGTTAACATTACACAGAAAGGAATGTAGCAATGGACAATCTGTGAGAACAGAGTGAATTAAGAAAGATTTCTCTCCTTAGCCTGGAGGGTTAAGATACTACACTATCACCTTGAGAAGATATTTATTTTTTTTATATTGAAATATAAGACAGCATCAGCAAAACAACACAGAGCATATCTCTCACCTCTTGCCCCACTTGTCAACCCAGCATACTGGAAAAATGACTCTCATGAGAAATGACAATTCAAAGAGCAAAGGATTTACTAGGAGGTAGAGAAGTCTGACATCTTTCCATTTGTGTTAGATACATCCCATGATGTCTTATTACCTGCTCAGTTTTGTAGCTGAAACCAGTCCTGGGTTTCAAGGGCTTTTCAGTAGAGGAAGGGATTTTCCCAGCATTGCAGTGTCTCCCATAATTTAGGCTTTCAAAACAATTGGAATAAAGGGATTTCTTTCCTCACTTTGTCCAACCAGATTGCAAATTATGTTCTGTCAAATGTGTGAATGCAAGAGCTTGGAAACAAACTGGAATTGTGGTGACTAAAATATTTACAAGGGTTAAAATCAGGTCTATTATGAACTGACACCTTGATAAAATTTGTTGTTGTAAGTTAGAGCCAACAGAAGGAAAGGATAAAGGAAAAGATATGTGCCAAACTGTACAGTTTTTAAGTAGTATCCACAAAATCAAATATATTGGATAAAACATTTCCTCCACACTGTAAATCTATATAACTTGTTAAAGGTGTTACTTGGTCTCCAGATGACCAGTCTAAAAGAAAATCCTGAACTATATTTCTGCCATCTGCTGATCACACTGATTATTTTGACAGGTGTACAGAATGTTTAATTCAGTCCAACAAAGAAAAAAATGTGGCTTAATTGGAAAGGTACATTGGTAGTATTATGCAGCCCCCAGAAGTGGAAATTAGTCCAGTTTAACCAGCTGGCATAAAAAAAATCTATTATTCAAAGTGGAATTCAATTCAGAGTAAATACCTGCCTTTTTCTCCAGACTTTTCATAACAGCTAGGCTACAAATTTTTTTGGTAGCTGCAAATTCAAAAGAAAGTTTTACTAATTGGAAGCTCAGGAAAATCCAGTCCCCTGCTTCATTATATGCAAAGTTACAAATTATTTATTTTTCTTAGATACAACTTTCTAAAATAGTTAGCAATATACAATTAATAGTTAACAAATAACAATTTCTAAGGTCAGAATCTTCACATGAGAAGTAAGCTTGCTCGTTATTAAAATCAATCCCAAATTAGCAAATCTATCTAATTGGCTGTTCTTGTCTCTCATCTGCATACCATGTAACCAAGGAGACATGGTTATCTCAGATTCATGTCTCCTTCTCATCTCTCTAACTCATTTTAATGTGCCCTAGACCTTGCTCTTTCATTTACTTACCCCTGATCAAGCACATCCCATTTAATTTAAACAGGAGCCACTCCTTGTAAGCAGAGCGACACTGCATTTATTAATAAGCCACTGCATTTATTAATACCTGCTCTGTGTGTACAGCATCAAAGATACTTAGGAGCTTAATTTCTTTTTGTTAGGTGGCTGAATGGTCTGTGGATGAGTGCCCAAGTGTCCAATTAAGAAACACATGAGCTTCTCAAAATCCAAATAACCATTGTTTTTACCTCACGTATTTTGAGATATTCATGCCCTCAGGTGGGACTACCTTGTCACATTCATTCAAGTGTAAGGCCTATTGTAAGACTTTGAAATCCATCTGAGCAGCAGACCAGAGAACATATGTTTACTCATTCTCCCTGACTCTTGATTTACAGGCAGAACTGATGATTTTATGCAATCTTTTTTTTCCTGAAGTATCTTACTCCCTGCCATACACAGAGCCAATAGGGAGTAAAGACTGTTGCTGAAATTTTATTCCATATAGCTGTCTTTTAGCTGACTTTTGCTCCCCTTTATATCCACGGGAGCCAAGGCAAGTCTGTGCCCTTCTTTCACAAAACTTTGTCGAGCTGCCCACTGGTAGCTGCAGTCAGATTTTCCTTTTCTGTGCTTAGCTGTTATTCTTCTCTATATTAAAATCTTGGGAAAAAAGAGAATTCTTTCCCATAAGTACTGATTTTGAAAGGTTTTTGAAAATTGTATTTTGGAGCACCTTCTCATAACAGCTAATATCAACACAGTACTGAAAATAGTCTGACAATAACAAACCAAATGAAACAGTTTTCTGAAAATCCAGGCATGAGATGTTCAAGAGCACGAGTGCTTATTCTGTTTGTTTTTCCTGACATTTCCTGGCATTTCATGTTTAAGGCAGTTGTGACTACATTTGCCATTGATTGCCTCTATGTGAATCTTCCCCACATAATAATTTCACAGTTCTGTGACCATATTGAACTACGGACACATGTCTCTGGAGCATTCAAGAAGAACCTCTTCTAGTATGATCTTCTATAACTACAAGGGTAACTTAAAGCTTTTCACACTGACTAGGTAGCTTCAAGTAGGAAATTTTCTTTACTGCAGTTTATCTGAGCTGTGGAATGAAATCACAGTGCACTAGGCATCTCATTTTTAACTGTGTACATATATACATATATATGTATATACGTAAAAATCTGTCTTTGTCACTTACAAATATTGACAGAAGACGGGAAAAATACATGGACAGGAACTGTTTTTCATTACAGTGGTTAGATTTATTTTTCTATTGGTCCAAGTAAAGTAGGAACTCTTTAATATCTTAGGAAAAAAGATGAAGTCACATTTTATAATGCTATTTAGATTGTCTGGTGTTCTGTGTAATTATGATGTCTCTATGTAAAACTGATATTGAATTTACTGGGAGATTTTTGGGGAAGACTTTTGATTGACCCCTATTCAGAATCCAATTGTCTCACACATACATGCTAAAAACTAGCCTAGTGTAACAAAAAGAGTTCGTGACTGTACTTTACAAAAGTGAAGTATAAATAAACTACTGATCTCATAAGGTCTTAAATTTTGAGAACTGCTGATTTGCAGAACTAGTCATGTGAGTAATACTGTAGTCTCTCATGAAGAGCAAATATAATAAAATACTGATTTGATATAATTGAATCACCTTGAGTCTCACATCAAAATAAAATTCTTGAGTACAGACCAAAGGCATACAGTGAGAAAGAGGTGGACCTTAGGTTGGACAAAGATGGACCAAAGGAGGAAGAAAAAACAGAGTAAAATGATTACTGATTTCATCAAGCCTAATGTAGGTAATTCATGAAATAGACAGTTACTATTTCTTTATTGTGCAAAATGAAGAAAGAAGTGATTTAAAAAGGGGAAAAAGTTGACAGCTACAGGTAGCTTTGAAATTGTTTCTCAACAATCTGGTTGAGATATGCTTTCAGTTCTTTGAAACACATCCTGTGAACTTCAGAGAGACTACTGAACTTAATTTCTCATCTGTAGAGCATGCTATGAAAATATAGTATTGGGATTACTGGGTAGAGGGGCCTTCATGTCCCATTCAGCAGGCTCTGTCAAAAATGCACAAGAGTACCGATGGAAAGGTATTAGCACCGTTCATGTTTTATGGCCTGCTAAAGATTCAAATATTGGTCTATTTAGGCTTTCAGTGGAGAATATTTTCTTTTGCAGCTTTTACGGAAGGACAAAACCTTGAATGGAAAAAGAGACCTAAGTCTTTTAGAGAGGCTTTTTTACCAAACTCTGAAATCTGACACAGCCTTAATGGCAGAACAAATTCTGCTGACTTCTGTGAATCTAGAGAAAACTTGCAGAACATGAAGATCATGCATTTGTCAGTTGTTGTCAAAACACCAGGAACAAAGTCAAAATATCTTTTAAAATCAGATACTGAGCTTTGAAAAAGCTTGAGATGGAGCTGAATATGTGAATACATCTATATGTTATACAGATGTAATATATATATGTGATATACATACATATACATGTGAACATATATAGATGTGAATATATCTGAAAAGCACCACTTCACTTTCTCAGTAGAAAAACAAATGAAACCTGGCTTCTATTGATTTGCTTCCTATTTGGTCTTTGAACTGGATCTGAAAAGTAGAGATACTATTTTATTCCACTGAAGCACTCCAAATGATGGTCCTAATGGGTTAAAAATTAAACAGAACTGACTTAGTGAAAACTGTTTTCCAGTGCTAACTAATTCCTTATGCTAGAGAATTAATATGTCCATGTTGATATAAATTATCTGAAAAGGGAGGCTGGTACTTTAAAAGTACAGAAAAATAGAATGTGTCACCTTACAAGGCACTTGATAAAAATTTTTAGCCTATAGGCATAACATATTATACGAGCTAGAGATAATTCTTTTGCAAAATTTTCAGAGGGCTTTGATACGTCAGCCAAAAATTACTATTAAAATGAAAAAAAGGAAAGAATTTAAAGTAATCAGGATTTATCTAGTTCAATAGGCCTGAGGATTACAATGAGTCATATTTTCTCTCTGTAATCTAATTTGCAATTAGGCTTACAAAGACATCAAATTCTACAGTGCAGCTACATATAAAATTCTAACTGATTTGCAGAGTGTTAATATAGTGGCATTTTTTTAAGGGGTGTGTTTTCTTTTTGTCTCTTGTCTTTTTTATTTTTTCTAAAGGCTTAAAGGAAAATCTTTCAAGGTTTCTACCAGGTGATTCTGGAGATAAGGTAGGAGGTTGAAAATTTAAGTAATTATTTTCATTTCCCATTGCTGTTTTCATGGATTTTGGTGTGGTAAAACTACAGATGCCCAGGAAGGAACCTGTGGTGGCTGACTGCTCTAGGGCAACAGGTGGTCATTTCTTGGATCCAACTACAGAACATTTTCTTTGGGGGCAGAAATGGAGAAAATGGAGAATCTGTGCAAAATAATAACAGCATCTATGATGTATTACTGAAACAGTTTATACCAGGCCCTTGGTGTGCAAGTGGCCCACGACAATGTAAATTAGCAGAGCTACTCAGGAGCTTTAAGCTATGTGCTTTATGTTATATTGTTTTGTCCAGCTTAGTAAAGACTTTCAGACTTTAAAATGTCAGTATATTCTAACACTTTGCAATATATATCAATCTTCAAACCACAGAATCTGAAGAGGTTCTTGAGGAGTTAACTCTTTCATTTAATTTACAGAAGCAGAGAAAACTACAGCAAAATGATGACATAATTAATACAGATATAGTTAAGTGAATAAGATAATAACGTTTTTCTACTGGAAGAGTAACACAGAAAACAAATGTTCTCAGCTGGTTGGAGTATTTCTGGGTAACTATATTATACAATTTTTAATTTACAGATTATATTTTGGGTGATTAATATTGTCAAAAAGATAAATTATCTGTTCCAATATAAATATAGCTTTAGAAAACAGTACTTAAGGGTTTTTCCCAGTAGTTGTATATCATTGTCAAGCATAGAAAAACCTCAGTGACTAAAGGCACAAAGTTCTGCTATAGAGAAGCACAGTGCTGATTAATGTACAGTTTACTTGCAGACACATTATTATTTTTTATTTGCAAATTAAGCTTCTGCATCTTCTGTGTTGCTGCATTCCATGATCTCAAAGATAGAAATATATTCTCTCCTCTTTCCCTTCCACTGCTTCAACCTCCAGCTTTTCTGCTTTCAAATGTTTGCCATGAGTATTAATTCCAGATGGGAATAATCTGGGACTGTGTGGTATTGATTACTTATCTCCTCATTTGAGTCACTTCACCTTGGTATTGCCTCTCATTTTTCACTGATCTAAAGAAGGTAATGACAGCTGCTCCTCCTAATTTGTACCAGAGACTATGATCTAGGAAAGTACTTGGACATGTTCTTTAAGTGTTTTGGTGGAAGGGTAGGTTAGGCAGGGGAGGGACTGAGGGCAGGGAAGGGACTGAGGGCAGGGAAGTTTCCTCTGCTACAGAGGAGCAGCTAACTAGCTCTGCACTGTCCTGCCTCATAATGCCATGCTGGGAAGGGGAGGCTACAGTGGAAACTCAATTCTCTTTATTTGGTTTCACAAATGAAGATGTGAGTTATAGAGAAGCTAAATCCCAGAACCACAAAGCAGTGAAAGACTACTCCAGCTGAAATTCGTGGGAATTGGATACCTATGAACACTTTAAAGTATCTAGGCTCAGTCACTTGCTGAGATTAGTTTGAAAATCTGGGATAGAGTAGGGAACATAAATGTAGTATTGTTGGGGTATTTTCAGTCTTAATTATTATTGTTTGGGGGGGAACTTTGGATTTTTCTACTAGCAGCTGGACAAAACCCCAGACCCCTAGTGTGGGATGCTTTCCTCCATTCACCATATCTGTGACAGCAAACAGCCCTTAGTTTCTTTGCTTAGATGATTCTGGAGTATTAAAAAAAAAAAAAAAGTAATAACATCCACAGAAAGCTCTGGGAAAATGGTAATGCTAGTAAGAAAGAAGATTCATTTGAAAGCAGTCCTAACATGGAACTGCTGACTCATTTACATTCCTTGAAATCTACCGGACTACCAACTTCACTGCTTAGTAACAACAGAGGAGAAAAGGTGAATAACCTGAATCTGATTAATGTAATCCCCTCTCTGACCCTCTTGGCTCAGACTCTCAGCATTGCAGGTTGAGTCTGCAAGTAACTTCTTTTTTATGCTGTCACCAGCTGTGAATTATGTGCAGTCTCAACCTTCTCTGATAACATGCTTAAATGCTTTGTTACCTTCAGTCCGGTACACAGGCTACACGTACAGCCAGTGACTAGAGGCACTGGGGAGAGAGCAGACTATTTCAAACGCTACACAAAAGAAGCAGTAATTCTGTGCTGACTTGCCCTCTGTCTGCAGCCTTCAAGCTTAGCAGTTCTCATCAGTCCCTAGCTATTTCTACTTATGGTCCAGAATATCTGCAGCCCAGAAAAACTCCTAGTCAGCCCCTGGAGAATTTAGCAAAGCCTTGACATATGTGACTCATGAGTTTAACTCCAGGTAAGACTTTGAACCAAATAGTATTTCTGTGTTCCACGCAAAGCAAATGGCAAACATTTCCTTTTTTGCTCAATCTAAAATATAGCATTCTTAAAATATTTAACAATTTAGAGAAAGTGACCTAGCAGGAAAGGTGAGTTAGCAGCACTATGATTTAAAAAAAGATTTTTTAAACAGTGTGATTGACAGTAAATATGTTCAGGCTTCAAGCGAGTATCTGCCAGTTTAGGGGACGCAATTTCAACATTTCCTGCTGTGTTCCTTTGGTGAGTGGCATTCTGACAGCTGGGGACTGCAGAAAAAGAGACTTCCTTGCTTAGACTGCCATCATGAAAGTCCATCCTCCCCATTTTTTTGAACATGGAATTGACTGCCAGGATTCTAGCATCAGGCCTTTACTTAGTGTACATCCTTGATCCTACTCTTTTGGAAGGGAGTTAATCTAAAACAGGTGACAAATGTACCAGAGGTTAGTCACTGAGATGATGTCTAATTTTAAGTGTAATTTAATATAAGGAAATATGACATCATTAAGGGTCAGCCTATTTTCCCAGGCAAGTAGTGATAGGACAAGGGTAATGGACTCAAGTTGCACCAGGGTCAAATAAATTCCATCACTGAGAGAGGCTGAGGATTGGAATGGGCTCCCCAGGGAAAGGGTGGATTCACCATACATGGAAGCGAATGTTCATCCATGGAAGTGAATGAAGTTCAAAAAAAGAATAGATGTGACACTCTGTGGTATGGTCTAGTGGGCATGGCGGTATTTGGTCAAAGGGCAGACTTGATGATCTTGGAGATTTTTCCATCCTTAATGATTCTATGATTCAATGACCAAGATCACCAAATTTGAGCAACCAGACTTAAAACAGGTGTCTCCCAGAGGCAATTCAGTGAAGAAAATAGATTTTGGTACTCTCTTGTTGCTGAGAAAAGTGTTTGTCTCTCCTTTGAGTACCAGAGAGATTTTGGGGAGATGACCTGGCCAAGCTCACTGTTGTCAGCTGAATAGCTTAATTTGTTCATCTTTCTACAGGCTGGGCCTCAAAGAAGTTGGAAATTGATCACAATAGACCAATTATTTGTTTTAGCAAACTGCATGACCAATGATTACATAATAATGTTTCCTACAGTAAACAATGTTGTATATCATTCAGCTTCTTACTTGCTTTGTTAGGAAGCTGAAAAAGTCCCTCTTCTAGATTCACTATAAATGGGATAAGCTGATACACTTGTATTGCTTGCTTTCTGTTATATGCAGTAACTGTGATGTGAGCTGTTGCTCATCTGGTCCTGTCTGTGAAAGGACATCAGAGCCCACAAAATTGATGTCAATGACCCCTGCCATTCTTGCAGCTAGACAGGACCATACCACATAGACAGTGTTATCTTGTCTTGTGATTCAAAGTCATTCTGCTGGATTGCTCCCTGCTCTAAGGTGTGCTACTGAGGCCCCTGGGGCCATGTGCTGACACAGCTGGGCTCTCACCGGCTCATTGCAGATGAGTTTAAAGTGGCTATTAGCTCCAGGAAGGGTGATACTTTCAGGAAAAGCAATATCGATGGATTTTCTCCATGACATATTCTCCCACAAGGTCTTAACATTTTAGGGACCAGGAGATGAGATGTTAAGCCTACACTTCTTGAAAGGGTCAATACAGTGGAAACAGCCTGTGTCTGTCAGCAGCCACAGTGCATGTGTCTGTGGTGCTAATAAGTGTGCTTGTTTGGGCTGGGGTAGAGTTAATTGTCTTCACAATGGCTGGCATGGGGCTCTGTTTTGGATTTGTGCTGAACACAGGGTTGATAACGTAAAGATGTTTCTGTTATTGCTGAGCAGGGCTTACACAGAGCCAAGACCTTTCTGCTTTTCATACTGCCATGCTGGTGAGGACACTGTGGGTGCTTGGGAGGTTGGAAGGAGACACAGCCAGGACAGCTGACCTCAACTGACCAATGGGTTGTTCCAGACCATGTGACATCATGTTTGTTATATGAAGTGGGGGGAAGGAAGAGGTAGAAGCTTGTTTGGAGTGATGGTGTTTGAGTTCCCAAGTAACCATTATGTGTGATGGGGCCCTGCTCTCTGAGATATGACTGAACAGCTGCCTGCCCATGGGAAGAAGTGAATTAATTCCTTGTTCTGATTTGCTTGCATGCATGGCATTTGCTTTACTATTAAACTGTCTTTAATTCCACACACGAGTTTTTTATCTTTTATCCTTCTGATTCTCTCCCTGACCTCGCTGGTGGGGGAGTGAGCAAATGGCTTTGTGGGGCTTGGCTGCTGGCTGGAATTAAAGCACAACGAGTTAGATTCTCTTCTCAAGTGCAAGTGAACTCACAGCCTTCCACTCATCAATGTATCTGAGGCCTGCATGCTCTTAATGCCATTAAAGTTCACACCCCATCATGCATTATTCCTGCCAATACAAATGTTTATCATCTTTTATTTATCCGATATAGCAAATTTCAGAGGTAGATTTTATAACTGAATGCATATTTGTAACCATCTGACTCTTTGTGAATTAAACTGCACGTTTGTAAATTCAAATAGCCTTTTGAAGAGCCAGGTACCTACAAATATCTGTTATTTTCATGAACATGAAATGCAAGGAGCTTGCAAACCATGTAAAAAGTAAGAATTTAATGGTACTCATCTGGCTGTGAGACTGAGACTCAGGCTGTTTACTGGCAACAGCTGTGCCTGTAGTACAGCTCAGGGGTGTAACAACCCACAACAAAGCACTGAGGCATAAAAACCCACTTCCTTCATACGGATAGGAAAAAAACAAACCATGTTTTCTGATCTGTGTCTGGGGAATTTTGCCTGTGTAGCATTCACATTTCCAGTGTGAACCCAAACAGACAATTTTGGGGTTTTTTTCTTACTTGCCTTAGGGGACTTCTTCACTGTACAAGAGAGCCAAACCCAGAAAATTAGTTAGACTTTCTGAGACAGGTTCATTTAATCTTTATCTTTCTTCCTAAATGAGAAGGATAAGCTGCCGTCTCTTAGTCCCTGCTTGAAATTTCTAAATTACAGGATGGGTTAGTAAATATCTATTTCTAGAATAACAGGATGGATATTCTTCCATAGTGATTCTCTGGAGAAAAGAGTTGCCACAGAGTGGTTATAAAGACGTTTCCTGCCCAGTTATCTATCCCAATAACTGTATCTGTCTATCACCTGCCTGAAGAGAGCTTAGTTGCTCCATTGAGTCCTATTGTTAAGCTATTAAGTTTACTCAATTTCTATCTGAAGAAAACATATAAGTCCATGCCCAGGCAAACTGCAGGTCATCTATACAATCTTTGGCTTGTAGTGCTTTTCAGTTAGCAAACTCAGTGAATAAAAAAATTCATCATATGCCAATTGTATGTTTCATTACAGGACTTGGTTGACATCATTCTCAAGCAGGCATATGTAGGCATCACAAGACTCAGTGCTGACATGACACTTGGGTCTCTGATTTTCTAACCTCTTTGCATTTATTTCTAAATATTCTCTACTGGGCCTCTGGATGCTTTTCCGGATGTCACACAAGCTAGAGAGCTATAAAGACCCCTTTTTCCCTTGCTCTTTTTTCCTATCTCCTGCAAGCATCTTCTGTCTGCTACTGTTAGAACATGAACACTTAGCTATCTTTGCTAGATGGCTACACATGCCTGGGTTTATCAGCCATTAGACCATCTATCATAAATATATCCACAGTCTCGTACATAGCATCCTTGTCCAAGTATGTCCAAGTATTCTGCTGTTCTGTATGCCAGTTGCCTACTCCTTAACATGCAAACACCACACAACATCAGCCACACCACCTTATTTATTTCTCTGGGTACATTCTCATTGACTTTTTTTTTTTTTAAATAAAGAAGGGATTGACTGGGTAAGTGAGAATCTCTGACATTTCTCTCTCATTTTTACTTCTCTTTTCAGTACTGCTTAAAGAAAAACGTGACCTTAGGTTCCAAAATTTCCCCCTAAATGGAATCACTTTTTAGATTTGATCTTATGTATACGTCCTTGCATTATATGTGATGTAAAAATTCAAATTACTTGAGTGGTTTAAATCTCTTCTTTAAAAGTCTTTAGCTGTGAGAAAAGATCATAATATTTTTAGTATTTTAAGTGTTCTAACAAATTAACATCATCTCATTTTACATAGTTCCACTGTGGATGCCTTCCTGCCTCAGGGGAAGATGTACAGTTTTAAACATTTTCAATAGTTTTACATTCCTCTGAGTAGGCTTCAAAATATCAGGCTGCTGTTGTCAAGTTGCCAAAAAGAGAGTCTGGTTCCTTTTCCCTTTCATTTTAGGGACTGGGAGAAGTTATTTGCTTTTTGAGAGGTCCCTTGTCAACATTTTTAAAGAGCTTGAAGTGAACCTATAAGCCATGAAATTCCTGGCTAGGAAGAAATATATTTATCAAGATCTAACAGCTGGATATCTTGCAAGATGCTAAGATCTCTTCCCAATTTATCATCTGTGCTTAAGCATGACTTAAAGCTGAGATACTTTTAATTGGTTTTGGATCAGACACTATTATTTATTCATTGCATCACAGGGATGTTCAGGATCTCTAGTTCTGGAAATTTACCCTGCTGTGCAAGAAGCCACAACACAAACCAGAAAGTCTCTTTGTGATTGAAATTATGTATCACAGCACAATTTGTATTTCTAAGAGTTATCTGAAAATTTTAGCAATTATTTACAAAGTCCTATGCAAAGTAATTTCAAGTTAAAATATAACTAGTAGGAACTAAAAGGAAATATGTCAATGTTCTAAAAGAAACAAATAAAATTCTTATCTGCATGACTACCCACAAAACCCTGCATATATGCCATGAAATGAAACATAATTCAGGGATCTACCTTACTGTGTTTGCAACAATAGAGAGATGTTTGCTTGCAAACTCTATGGATATCTCCTGACTAAAGTAGATAATAACTTGAGAAAGTTATTATTTTATTGTCAATACTTTGTTAAAAATAAAGGGAACTGAAACAACAGGGTAAGGGAAAAAATATCCCTGTCCACTAAGACATATGTGAATACAGGATCTTCTAGGTCACTACACCTTTTATATGGTTAATAGATGGCAGGCCCTAATATGCAGAGCTCCTTAACGAAATTAGCACAGAGACATGATTCTCAAATTGTGCATTGATACTATACTATGATAGCACCCTTACCACGAAAATAATAAACACTACACTGTGGCATTTCCTTTGTCTATATATGTACTACAGACTAAAATTTCATTCAGAAATTCTTATTAAGATTTATCAGTACGAGCTGCTGTTCTTGTTTACATGGGTAATTTCCTTACTTTGTTTATCAGGTTTGAAAAACTTTTGCCTACAGCTCAAAAATGCTATGTAATATCATTTTAGATCTGTCCAGGGAAACCTTTAATGAACTAGAAGTGTCAAGTATCACCCTATTTCATATAACAGTTTAATATTCAGAATGAATATTACAGGCAAATGGATTAGTTTGCCTTGATGTTTATGAAGTTGCTGTAAAAGCAGATGGATAATCACTATAGCAACTTAGCACATAAGGAGAGAGACGTTGAAAAGCATTCCATAATCAGCACCGTGACCTTGACAGCTCTCACTTCCAATTGCCTAAGCAATATTTTTCATCTGTTGTAATCAGGCAAATTTGTTGCATACCAGTAAAGCTAGTTGGACTATCCCAAAACACACTCTTGTGTTGGAGTGAACAAATCTAAGAAAGGTCATGCATCTCAATTCAAGATATTTTATTATGTTTTCCCCTTTGGCATCTCATATATTTTTGTATTTCAAACTTAGTACACTGAAATAATTAAGTAATAAGTGGATGTCATCTATCTCAAATTTTGTAAGACGCTGTCTCCCAAAGGTTCTTCATGGACAAACTGAGAAAAATAGGCTAGATAAGTGGACCACCAGATGGGCTGAGAACTGCCTGACCTGCTGAGCTCAGAGGATTGTTATCAGTCACAAGACCTCCATCTGGACATTTGTCTGTAGTGGTGTACCCCAGGGGCTGATGCTGGGACCAGTATTATTTAACAGCATCATTGACTACCTGAATAATGGGACTGAAGGCAGCTTTGGTAGGTTTGTAGATGATATGAAACTTTGGAGCAGTGACTGATGCACTACTGTTATGATGCCACTCAGAGGAACACTGACAGTCTGCAGAAACGAGCTGAGAGAAGCCTTGTGAAATTCAGCAAAAGAAAATGCCCAGTTGTGTTCCTGAGGGAACAGCCTTGTGCAACAGTACGGGTTTGGACAGAATGACTGAAAAGCAGCTTGGCAGGAGAGGACCTGGGTGTCCTGGTGGACACAAACATGAGAAAGCAATTCACCCGTGGTGTAAAGGGTATCAATAGTACCCTGGCCTGTGATAGGAAAATTGTTGCCAATAGGTCAAGGGAGGTGAGTCTCCCCTTCTACACAGCACCAGTGAGACATATCTGGAGTCTGGGTCCAGTGCAAGGAAGACATGGATGTACTTGAGAAAGCTGGAAAAGGGTCAGAAAGGTGATTAAGGCACTGAAAATGTGTTGTATGAGAAAAGGCTGAGCGAGCTGGAACCTGATGTGAGAAGTGGTATAAAAGGATGAAACCAGACAGAATCAGTGACAGGACAAGAGAAACAATAAGCACAAAATTAATTATGAAAATCACAACTTAAACTAAGGAAAAATTCTAAACTGTGTGGGTGGTTCAACACTGAACAAAACTGTCTTCCATCCTTTAAGCAGTTCAAAATCCAAGTGAACATGGCCCTGAGCAACTTGCTCTTGGTGACCCTGCTCTGAGAAGGGGGGTTTGACTAGACCGTTTCCAGATGTGCCATTCAACCTCAGTGACTGATTGTGTAATAAAGCATTGTGATAGGACTCGAACAGAAGGAGGTGATATCTGATTTACTCCAAATAATCTACCCATCTGCCACTGTCCAGAGATCTTCACCTTTCCTGTAGTAGGCTAACCTAATGTCAATACTGCATCCTATTCTGCTGCCCCTGAATTGGGATCTTTATATAACTTTTTAATGGGAACAGAAATGAAAAAATCTGTATCACAATATTATCAGTAAGATTTGTGGAAAGAAGAAAGGAAAAATAAGAAATGAGACCCAGCACAACTTTCCAACAACTGATACATGTGTACTTTCCCTTTGGAAAGTACCGTTTCCAGCTCCAGAGGGAGCAGACAAGTATGTTCTTCTGTGGACCTACAAGTTGAGGACATGGACTATTCTAACTATACTGTAATAGGATTGCAAGTGAGAAACTAGAGATATATCATTCTCTTAGCTGACTACGCTACAAGTCATTTGGGCATGTGAGTACCAGTTTCCATGAAAATCTCAAAGGATTATATTTTCTCAGAGTTTCTGGTTTTTATAAAATATCACATGAACAGGCCTTAGAACATATCACAGATTAACCAGGGAATCTTGAATATTTATTTAGTGCTCAGAGAGATTTATGTGCAAAATGATGCAGGCTTGTCTCTTTCTTGCATAAACACGCGTACTGAAAAATCAAGCGATTCATTCAAGGTGAGGGAGGTGGCTGACAGCAGAGAGTGGCTATGCCTTAGTCCAGCAAAGAGAAGGAGCCTCTCTTTCTTATTTTTTGTGTTTGTGCTCCAAGCTGAAAACAAAAATACTTTGGTGTACATTCTAACATTAAAAATTAATAAACTTGTCCTAATTTTAAAATTTCTGTATTAATGAGATCTTGGATATGGTTTTTGTTTTATAGTCAGGCCAACAATGATAGATAACAAAAACCCTTATTAAATCCAGCATCAAGACTTTCTTCACACTCCAGCCGTTCTTCAAATAAAGATAAAATTTCTAGCTTGTTGTACTGACCTGACTAATGGAAACTTTCCTGACTGAAAGTAAAGATGCACTGCTATCACTTGTTTGTACATAGGGGATGAATTGCCTGTCTTTCACAGTAGAAAGAAGAAGAACATGTTGGGTTTTTTTCTTAAAATAAACTAATTTTTTTTAAGGAAGTAAGAAAAAGTGAGTTACAGCAGAATTTGTCATACTGACAAATGTATAACTCATCCTTGAACAGTTCCAGAGTTTGATGCTACGCCGTGAATGTCCCTGGGATTTCCTGGAGTTAATTTTGATCTGAAAAGCCAAGAGATTCCAAGATGAGATTATCACAGACAGCAACCTCCATGTATTCCTTTTGATTATGGTGAAACAAAAAACACATGGGAGAAATACCACCATTCAAATACAATTTTGTATCTGAGTATCTGAGAATTGAAGTAATGAAAGGAGCAACAGAGGCACAGGCCTTGTTTTTTGATACAAAGATGGGAAATAAGAAACTCAGCTCCCTGAACTAGCTGCACATTGCACATTGCCAGTGGGCAGTTTATGCCCAGGGTGCTTTCTCCAATGTTATTGAGTGCTCACTGCATGGTCCAACTTGCTCATTTGCCTAAACCAATACAGAAATCACACACATAAACAGTCATTCAATGTCTTGTATGTGCAGCTTCTTTTATGTATAACAGACATGTATATGAGCATCTTCCAATGGTCCTGACCTTAGAAACATTTGGGTTTGAAATAATGATTAAAAATGTGTGGACAATGTGATAGATAAAATTATTATACTTAATGTTTATTTTGGTCTTTTTCAGATCAGAAGAATACTTGCCTTGTTGTGAGCATATGCAGCCTTCAGAAGCATAACTAATAAAAGCCTGAATGTTCAGGCTGCTCATGGCTTTGATGGGTGCACTGTTCCCTGGGTAAATACTATCTGGATGGAGGGGTCCAGAAAATGATGGTGAATGGAATTAAATCCAGGTATTGTCAGGTCACAAGTGGTGTTCTCTAGGATCTAGTCTTTAATATCTTTATTAATGATCTGGACAAGGGGATCAGGTGCACCCTCAGTAAGTTTGCAGAGTACACCAAGCTGGAAGGAAGTTTTGATCTGCTGTAGGGTAGGAAGGCTCTGCCATGTCATCTGGACAGGCTGGGTTGATGATCTGAGGCCAGTGATGTGAGGTTCAACAAAGTCAATGTTGGGTCCTGCCCTTGGGTCGCAACAACGCCATGCATTGCTCCAGGCTTTGGGAAGAGTACATGTAAAGCTGCCCATCAGAAAAGGATCTGGGAGTGCTGTTGATATCCAGCTGAACATGAGCCAGCAGTGTGTCGAGGTGACCAAGAAGGTCAATGGCATCCTAGCCTGTATCAGATATAGTGTGGCTGGAAGGATCAGGTCAGTGACTGTCCCCCTGTACTCAGCACAGGTGAAATCATGCCTCAGATATTTCTGTGGTGAGTTGGTCTTGGCTGGACACCAGGTGCCCACCAAGCTGCTCTAACACTCCCCCTCCTCAGCTGGACAGGAGAAGAAAATGCTGTTGGGGTTTTAAATGAGATGGTAAAAAACTTGTAGGTCTATACAAGGCAGTTTCCTAAAGCAAAAATGAAAAGTTGCGTGCTTGCAAGCTAAGGAAGGAGCTAGAGATTTTATTCTCTAATTCCCATCAGCAGGTGATGTTCTTCCACTTCCTGGGAAGCAGAAACTCAGGACACATAGTAGGTGCTCCACAAGATGAACATAAAAGACTAATGCTCCCCCTTTCTCCTCCCTTTTCTTAACTTTTATATCTGACCAGAGGTCACATGGTATGGAATATCCCTTTGGCCAGTTTGGGTCAGTTGGCCTGGTGGTGTTCCCCTCCCAAAATCTTGCCCACTCGCAGCCTACTGGTGGAGGGGCAGAATGTTGGAGGCATCGCCGATGCTGTGCCAGCCTGGCTCAGCAGTACCCAAAACACCGGTGTGTCATCAACACCTTTATAGCTACCAAGGCCATGCACAGCACTGGGAGGGCTGCTGTGGGGAGAATTAACTTCATCCCAGCTAGACCCAATACAAATGTGTTCAGTTCTGGGCCCCTCAATACAAGAGGCAAATGGCCTCAAGTTGCACCAGGGCAGGTTTAGATTAGGTCCTAGGAAAAATTTCTTCACTGAAAGGGTGGCCAGGCAATGGAACAGGCTGTTCTGGGAAGTGGTAGAGTCACCATCCCTAGAAGTGTTCAAAATACATGCAGATGTGACACTTGGGGATATGAATATACTGGTGAATATAGTGATGCTGGGTTGATGGCTGGACTCTATGATGCTAGAAAGTATTTCTCAACCTTAATGATTCTATGATTCTGTGATCAGGCTCCAAGCCATCCCCAACACTGAGAGCTTCAGGATTTTGCTCCTGCCCCTGAGAGAGTTGCCAGCTTGGGGACCAATTCCCTTCATCTTCACCCAGGGCCATCAAAGTCCCTCTCATGGAGACACTCATCTTGATCACAGAAAATCACCTGCTGGCAGTTCCAGTTCTGTGGCTCACTCTTCTACACTTGTCAGTGAGATCAGGACAGTCACCAGCAGGGTAGGATTTCCTTCAAAAGTATATGATACCCACAGGTAGCAAAAATAGAGCTCTTAGCTATCTGGCTAGCATATATTACACCCATTTTATTGCCTCTAGTAGACTGTGGGGCTTCATGAATTGGCACCTATTAGTAAACATGAAGCAGGGTAACTTGAGCTCTGAATTTGATTTGAAATTCAGTGATTAATGACATATTTAAAAAGCAGGTCTCCAGATACACCCTGTCATATTTTTCGTGATCTCACTGACAACTGCAGAGCCACATACAATGCATGGATGTAAACCTTCACAAAAACATTATATTATCTAACCTCGCCCTGTTAATCCAGGCTGTTCTCTTTTTTCCCTATTATATATACTACTGGAGCAGACTAACTGCCTTAAAGTTCAATATTAATTCTTGCTTATTAATAAAGCCTGAAAATTTTATTACAATGGGAACTTTATTAAAATAGCCTTCTGAAATAATTAAGATGTAAAGATATTAATAAAAAGCACACTCCTAAACAACCACATAAATATATTCATCGCCTTTAGAAACTCTTGAAATAACCTCAGAAGTTTTATTTCCCTTTTACCGTTTGGAAAATAGCATTAAATAGCTTAATTTGCTTTCTCAAGGTCACACATTTAAGTTACTGACAGTGGCAATTGCTGGGTAGAAAAGCCAAGGTACTGAATGCTAGCAACCACAGCACTGGCACTGGTGCCCCAGGTCTAATCAGTGATTTCCTACTCTTGGGATAAATATAGCAGGTTGTTTCTTCCCTTTTCCCCTAAAGAAAGAGATGATCTGCAATTTCTGCTAGCTGCTGTGAATTTGGTTAGCTGGACCTTCGGTGGCTGAAAATGAACCAGCAGCAGGTGGCAGCAGTCTGTCATGCTTCCAGCTTCCTCTGGGTTCACAGGCAACACTTTCTGGCCACATAACTGACTTTTTGCCTCCTGGATTTGTTCTGTATTTCTGCAGAAAAGAGCTTTGACTCTTCTGAAAAGATTTTCTACTAGACTTCAAAGAAAGCTTGGTACTGGACAACTCCTGGTGATGACCAGCCCCATCTGCTAGCTTCCTTGGAAGTCTGCCTGCATGGATGTAGAGAACAGTGTTGTTCTAGGAAGCTTGGGTACAAAAAGGAAGAAAGGAGCATATACATATTCTGTCAGTTTCTTGGGTACTACAAACGTGTCCTGAATTATGTGTGATGATCAGAATTACTTATACAGACCTCTAAAGCAAGACTATAAAGTACTAAAATATTCCCTATGAAGTGAACCTATTAATTGCAGCGCTTAAGTGCTACATTTTGCTGCATCTGAATACATGCCAGTAATGTATTTTTTGTTTATTTCCAATTAACATGCATGGTTTCTTCCTTCTTAACTTGCACTTTATAACACAAGCAGTGTCTCAAGGATATGTAAGCTAATTGTTTTGCACTGAAATGGCTGTGTTTTTCATCTGTTAGCTACAGTTATTGTGTGCAGGAATGCCGCTAAAACCTTAGTAAACATTATTAAGCACAAAAAGAATGATGATAGTCAATGAGCACTAAGCTGTAGACTAATGGAATGATGCATGGTACAATGTAAGAACAAGGGGAAACAACAACAGGAATTCCACATTTGCAAGCAAGCTGAGCTTTGTGAAATCTCTAAAGATAAATTCAGCAGGGTAAAGAGCAATTATGCACTTACTGCAACTTCTGCTTCTTAGCAGAACAAGCTGGTTCTGAGAACCTTAGTAAAAACACATATTTTAATGTCCTTACCAGGGGAAAAAAAGGGACAAAATCTTCTATACATACACATTATGATATTTAGAAGAGCAGCATAGATAAAACTATGCATTATCTAAGCTTCTATTAATTTTTACCATTTAATCCATGGAATGCTTACAGCTCCCCTCAGGGAAATGTACAGCAGAGCTGTGTATGTAAAATCAGTTTATTCTCACATGTGGATAGTAAATAATGTCACCCTTTTGTGCTTGGTATGGACAAGATATTATGAGGTAGATGCATTATTTAAACACAGAATATTGTCATAGTCACCTTGAACAAGTGAATTAGGACATACTTTCTAAAAGGATTTTTAGTGAAAGGCAACATGCCTTGCTAAATAGAGAATCTCTCTTCTACTAAACCAATATTCCATTCCTGTTTATTAGAATGATTTCCATCATGAATTTTCCCAGATTAATTTATATCTTTTGATTTCTGTTTCCTCTGTACATGGATGAGGATAGTTATTTGCATCTCCTGTTCAAAGTACTCAAACTGACAGAGAGCAAATGCTGTCTGATATGCAAGTAAAAATGAACTTGTGGTGGTACAAAACAGAAATAACCCACTGAAGGGTTAGATTTTCTTTTGCTTTTATCCTGGAACATCAAGGGGATGAAGGATACAAATATTTGTATTTTGGTATTTTCTAATGCTAACAAGCATTTTCTACGCTCTTCAAAACTGTCTTATCTAGCTGTTGTACCAAGCTGCATCATCAGTATGGTCTGTGACAGTGGAACTAGAGATTTTGGAGCAAATTTTCAAATTCCCAATGTCTGTGTTGAAAGAGACTGCAGCTTTGCAGGAGCCCAAATGCAGTGAAATTCAGGACAGTGAGTCACTGCTTTTCCTTTTTGTGACTTTGCTTGTGTGCCATGCATCTTAGGTACTAGAGAAGGTAGGCTATCACAATGGTGAAAATTTGAGGCCATATGAAAACATCTCTGTGGAAAAGAGCTCACAGGCTGGCTCATTGCACAGGATATGGAAAGGCGATACTGTGAAGTTTCTGCTCCCTATTTTAATTTTTTATCTAGGAGAAAAGATAAAAATGACTGGTTCAATTAGTCTGATTGTGCCTGAATTTGCATAGAGTCATAGAACCATAGAATCATAGAGTATCCTGAGTTGGAATGGTCATTGAGTCCAACACCTGGCATGTTGTATTTAGCAGTGTTTGTCCCAGACAAGCATTTTCTTTAGCAATTTGAACCCCATTATTTACATCCTTGTGTCTCTAGAATACTTACAGAATGTTTCTCCCAACCAAAATCCACTAGTCAGCAAAATGTTAAAATTATTGGATACAGCTGTATAAAATAACTATCTTATTTCAGCCATCTATGTGATATTTCTGACATGAACTTCTAATAGCTCTTGAAAGAGTATGAGCAGAGAATTGTAATGAACTGGGCATGGACTAGATCCCAGTAGAATTAATACATCCTTAACTTTATCTACTAATGCCCACCAGCCATCAAACTGCAAGTTCTAACTTGTGTGTCCCATTTGCTTTACATCAATATGCTAACACAATCAGATTGGCAGTTCAGATTAATTAAAACCAGATTAAGAGCTAGAGAACACCAAATTTCTTCTAGAAAGAATACTCTTAAAAATAAACACAAATAAACTAGAAACAATGACTGAAAATTACTAAGAAAAATCATTACAGAAGACTAAGAAATAAATCCAGCTATGAAGTCTGGTTAATATTAAGAGTATCACATTTATGTACACAGAACATAAATAATTTGCCTAGCTGACCTCTGTTTCAATCACTCTTATTTCCTTTACTTCATTTTACATATGGGAAGAGTTATTTAATTTCAGGTTTCTAGGCATGTTTGAAGGGCCAATATTACTATATACACACCCTAACTTAGAGTACAGTGTGGAGGGTCTTAGCAGGAGATGAGAATGGGTAGACCCTGGGAAATGCTCTCTCTGCTGGCCAGGACAACCTGTGGTTTGACTTCAGTTTCATGGCAGGGAATTGTCTGAAGGCTATCTTACAACTTCCTGGTATTGCCAGGTCTTCTCTCATATGAATTTGTATTTTCCTAAAAGATTGTGCTTTTTCTTCATGTTAGCGTAGGACTGGGAGAGCAGCTGTATTTCCTATTCTAACTTTGTCCCTTAAGGCTGTGACAAGTGACCTCCAATCCTCTGCTTAAGACCCTTCAGTTCCCTGAAAAACTGTCAGAGAAGATCACTTGGAATGTATTCAGGAAACATCTTTTTGCTGACTAGAGGAGAACATCCACACGTGTTTGCTGCCTTTTTTCATTGTTGGGGTACTGCTTACTTTCAGGGATGAGTTAATATAGTCCCTACAATATCTGGCACAATCCAGCATTTATAGAGAGATAAATTTGAGGGACCAGAGCTGCTGATGTTTTGACACATCATACACATTCCTCGTCCACTTTCTATTTTAACTATTTGGTATTAGAGAGATTGAGTTGCCTTATCTGTCCTTCCATTGGTAGGCAGACTTGCATTTGACAGGTAAAGAAGAAAGTACCACCTGAGCTGATCATGCTGTTTGTGACTCATAAAGAAAATGATCAGTAGCAACAGGCACCTCAGGAGCAGATTTTGTTAGGTAACTTAGAAACTTGTTATGGTTTTAACAGCTTTTAATGTTTGACTGAACCAGTCCAACTATTCTTTGCACAACCCTGAATCAATGGGAGCAAGAGCAAGTTCCATAAGTGTTAAAGCTATTCTTTTTACAGCCTGAATTTGGGGGAGAGATGAAGAGATAACAAGAGAATCCCAGGGCAACACGAATCTTCCTAAGGCTGAAACGATTACATTCTGCAGAAATGAGGACAATTGGCAATTAGTAACAGTTGCTTTGGGACACTTGTCTTGGACATACTGTGTCCAGCTTAATTTGATTTGTCTTAAGTACTATTCTCCTAGCTATTATAAAAACTTAAATTTGCTTTAATTAGCCTTTATTAAAAAAAAATGCAAACATTAATGTTCTTGATATCAGTGGCTTTTTAATTACAGTATGCAATACTTTGCTGAATTTGAGAGGAGGAAGTCTGTTTTATTAAAGTTGGACTTGAAGCATATTCAACTGAATGTGTATGTTTACATCAAACCTGTAGGGATTTAAGTCTGTTCTTCAACACCCATGTGGTTACAGTAAAACTGGATCCCAAACAGGTTACTGAGCTGCAAGAATTATTTGCATGAAGTGGGTGCTGAAAACACTGCAAGCTGAGTAACCGAAATGGTAATAAAGCAAATAAGCTTGCTCATATTTACTGGCAGTTCAGGGAGATGAAAAGTTCTCAGCAGCACAGGTCATAGCCCTACCTGATTTCAGACAGAAGCTGCACTGTTGGGATGGGGGGAAAAGAACCTTGTTGCTAAAAGCATACCTAGCACGTCCAAGTGATGAAGTGCCTTTAAAGTACTGGCATTTAAAGCAACCATAATCTCACTTGAGAATTAATTTATTCTGTCGTCCTCTGACTTCCTTAGCCTTACTACTCTAAAATCCAACTGTCATGCAGCTGACAACCTGCATTAACTCTGCCAAATGATGGATTTCCTATTTTCAAACATGGTAGGCTCTTAAATATTCAGCCTCTGTTATCAACAGCTGAGTGTCAACTTTCAGCAGCAGGTTTAAGTCCCTCAGCACAGTGCTCAGTAATTTACTGGGTTAAATACATCAGCATTTTTTACTACATTTTTTACTGCAATCCCTACTCTTTCTGCCTAAACCAGCCAAGAGTTTTTCAGTGATCTTTTAGGTGTATGTTAGCAAAACATACCCTGGTTCATGTAAGTATTTGTTCAAACATATGTTTAGGCCACACAAGAACTTCTCAAACCAACTTAGCACAAACAACTTCCATGATCAGGATCAATCCATGGGAGGTGTTGTAGTTTAAGGTTTTCTGCTTCACACTTGGTTTAAATTCGCTCCTGTTTTTAGCATTATTTCAAAGCATTTGTGCAGTGTTACTTTCCAGAGCACTGTGATATGTGTAACAGATTCCAACGCCTCCACTTTGAAGGTGCAGACACATCACTGCTCTGAAGATGGAGCTAAAGATTTTTGCAAAGTTCGAAGGAACTAAACACAAATAAAAGGAAGAGATAACAAGTTTTTGGGTTTTCTTTCCCCTTGTAAAGAACTGATAAATAAACCATGTTTTTCTGACTGCAGCTTATAGAGTTGGACATCTGTAACTCATTAGTTTACAACTGTCATTCAAACCAATTAATTGAAAGAATTAGGTGCTTTCTAAAAGAGGGACAGAACAAAAATAACTTCACTTTTTAAAGATTTCTTTTAAAAGTGTTTCTGACATTATTATCTGCTAAGCACAGACTAACATATTGTTCCAAATCCATTATCTTTCTTTTTTTTTTTTTCCCCTTTTCTTTCTCCTTTTCATCATCTGCAGCGTGGTCAGTATGCCAAAAATATCTGATAGTTTCATTCCTGCCCAGAGTTTTCATTTTTGGAGAGGGACGTTTTAGACTCCAGACCTGTGAAAAGATCCTTTGGATGCTTTGTTTCTCACCATACAGTGACCTAGTATTTGAGTACTAAATCCTCTACATGGTAGTTCTAGATCTGATTCAAATAATTTTAAATATTCTTTCCATACTTAATGCTATGAATTTCAAGGAGATTTTCCAGTATTTTAGGTCTCCTAATAGTTTTATTTTTGAAAAATTATTGCCAAATATCCTGATTTTATTTGTTTTGCTTGTCTTGATTAAACTGCAATGGAAATATGTGGTGGCACAGGGTCTGCCTCCTAAGTCAGATGGAGAACTCAACAGGATTTTTAGCTAAATGAAGAAACCATCCATACTAAACACACACTGAGGGTGATGTCTAGGACTTCATGTTCCTAGGATTCTAAGTTTGGCCAGCTTGTAGGGATTCAGAATCACTTTGATAATTAGGTCAAATCCATGTTGAATCTTGAGTGTTCAGATCTGCTTTACATTATCAAGTCTATCGTGCCACTCAAATGGATTCAAAATGTAAAAATGTAAACTTAGATAATGTTCAGCCCTGAAAACCATGCATGACTACTGGCTTTGGAGCACCAGCTGCAGGAGCTCCTCCGACCAATGGTGTTTAGAGTGTCCCTTTCATGCTCACTACTGTTTCTATGATGGCTTCTAGAAATTCCAGAGGAATCAGAAGTTTAGTAGCATTTTCTGCTTCCTAAATTTCTCTGAGGAATTATATTTGATCCGTTTCACAGAATCACAGAACCAATTAGGTCGGAAAAGACCTCTGGAAGTGGTGTGCAACCTATGACTGAATAGCACCATGTCAATCAGACCATGACACTAAGTGCCACATCAAGTCTTTCCTTAAACACCTCCAGGGATGGTGAGTCAACAATTTCCTGAGTAACCTGTTCCAGTGCTTCCAGTAACCCTTTTGGTGGAAAAATTTTTCCAAATATTGAATCTAAACCTCCCCTGGTACAACTTGAGGCCATTTCCTCTTGTCCTGTCAATAGCTGCCTGGGAGAAGAGGCAAGTCCCCTGGCTACAACCTTCTTTCAGGTGGTTGTAGAGAGTGATAGGGCCAAACAACCCCAGCTCCCCCAGCTGCTCATCATAGGACCTGCGTAGTCTATGCACAGTTTTGTGGTTATAGATCTCAGAGAATGAAATAGTTCTTGAAGTTGTCAGGTTGTTTATTGAAAAACCACACCTCAGCGCATCCTTGACCAGTGGCAGCTGGGAAGGCCACAAAATCATGTTTTCCCAAATGGGTTTGCTCTCCAACAGACACTTGCATAAAGGTCAATTGTTTTCTTTTCAGAATATAGAGCTAAAGCCTTGTTTTACAATGTGTTTTCTAAAAATACTACATATAAAGAGAGTTCTCAGGATTATGTTTTTAAAACAATTTAGACTTTCATTAATAGAGGTGAGCCCATTGATCAAAAATACCTTTTTAACAGCTTCACATAATAAAGATACTTTATGAAAGGGGTTTCCTCACTTCCTGGAGCCAGTGATTGGGAGCGGGGAGAAAGAATATCAGACTAAACAGGCCTCATGATAATATCAATCCTTGTAATCCTGTTTAAGATGACTGCAGGTAAGTACCACCTTTTGGGACTCTAGGAGGCACAAAAAGCTGCACTGTGACAACTTCAAATCCTTGAGCTCCTGGGGAAAGGAGAGATTTTCTATTAATTGTGAAGGTCTGACTCCTTGCAGTCATCAAATGTTGTGAGCTCTGAGATGCAGATTAAACATCCTTGGCAAGCTTATTGCAAAGTATGAAACAGAAGGATAACACCATTAGGTTAACTCAAGATAAAGGCTTTCATAGAGAATACTGCCAGGAATAGCTGGGTCTGAAGGAAGTCCAGTGTTATTCATAGTCTCCCAGAGATGAAACTTTTATGTCCTGTATTGTATAAGTTGCCCTCATTTTTTGCTAAAAATTAAATATAGACCCTTACTACTTCTTGATTTCATCTCCAAGCTGTTTCTGTGATTTTACCTGTTGAATGAAAGAATACCTCAGTGTCAGATTTGAAGCCATAAGGTGAAATTTCAGATCACTCTGTTCTCTCTTCTGCTTGAGGAGTTTCCAACTCACTCACATGAGTGCACCAGCAGCAGCATCACAGTAGAACTATAAAATCATTTAGGTTGGAAAAGACCTTTAAGATCAAGTTCAATTATAAACCTAATACTGCCAAAAATACCACTAAACCATGCCCCCAAGTGCCATATCTATGCATCTTTTAAATACTTCCAGGGATGGTGACTCAACCACTTCTCTGGGCAGCCTTTTTCAATGCTGTGACTGTTTCAGTACTGAAATTTTTCATAATATCCAGACTAAACTTCCCTGCACCCAGTTCAGGCCATTTCCTCTTGTCTATCACTTTTTTACTTGAGAAAAGAGACAGACACTTTTCCTCCCAGCTTGCAACTATTGGAAGGATTGATCTCACTACAGTCTGATCCCAATTTGCACCTAACATCTCCAGTGCAAAAGCGTGAAAAGTGGCTCACCCAAATTTTGCAAAAATCCTGGTTCTTTACAGAAGTTCTCCCTTAAAACTGATCATAATTCTTATTACCAGTTTGAACCTATGTTAGTCAGATATGCCCTTCTTACCATTTTCAAGCAGGCAAAACTAATGTACAGAACTACCTCAGCCTTGCAACAAGCACTGCACTGAAGTGCAAACAAATTTTATAGTAAAATGCAGCCACTATGACTGTGTGTCATTTTTAGCTTAGAGACTGAATGGTATTTTCCTCGAATGTGTATTTACAATGGTCAAAGCCCAATATTTTAAAATCACTCTTTTCCTTTTACTGAAGATATCAGATTATTTTTGTAGGTTCAACTCACTCATATTTCTGCCTCTCACCATACCTGCTCTATTTCCCATATAAAAGGGCTCCTTACCTTTAGAGGGATATGCTGTTACTCTTGCCTCTATGTCTGCCTATTCATAGTGTGACTGTACAGCATTTTTGTTCTTTGGAGAGAACTACCTAAGTTGTACCATCCTAAGGTGAGATGAAAATTTTGGAAAATTCCAGTGCTTAAAAATTTTAGACCACTTCAATTGGTATGGTTTTGATGTTTATCCTTGAGTAGAGAGATGATAGAAAATACAGAGAAGAGCAGCAGATAACTATAATTGTGTTACTAGCCATCTGAGAAACCTGCCAAAAATTTTACCAGCTCTCCATCTTTTGTGAAGTATTTTCTCTGGTAATTGTGAGTTTCCTCTGTATGACTTCTCTTGTCCATTTTCTCCCAACTAATTTTCCATGTTATTTTATTCTGCTCCCTGAAATGACACTGTTCAGCAAGCAGCTGTGCTTAGTAAAGGAGTTGTGCGTGTCTTACATTGCACGTATTTTCAGCAGCCTTCTCCCCAGACTTAGCAGCTGTCAATGACACAGAGATTTGAAAGTTGCCAGTACATAAGGGTGTGCTATAAAATATACCCTGCAAGAGGAACAAAGTAAAAAATAAAGCTGAATTTCTAGACTACTTTTAGTTGAAATGGTTGCAAGCACATGTGAAGTCCATATAGTAATTAACTGTTCCAACACAGGAACCAGAACAACAGTGCAAAGGATGCTACTGTTAAAATCAGCTAAGGGTTAAGAAGGCAATGATTAAGCACTGAGAATCAGAAATACTCTGAAAATAGGTTATATTCAAGATAATATAATTTTAAGTGTTTGGGTTTTTTTTAAGACCAAAAGCAGAGAGAAGCAGGTCACAACCACTGAGAAATACTTTGGCTTGGCTTTTAGAAAAATAAGAAGTAAATGCATGAAAATATAATAGCATACTATACTATTTTAAAAAAATAAACTGATTTCTCCTCATCATTTGCTAAAGCACTTGTTAAAATATCTACAGAGAGATCTCATAGTCAGGGAGGTGCAATTGAAAATGAGTGCATCAGTGATCTGCTTGTGTAAGAGACACCAATAACATTTGACACAGAGAAAGAAATTATAGTTCTTTCTGGAAATGTTTCTCCTACATTGGCAGAGCTGATATTCTACAAAGAGTAACTACAAATTTGGTTTATGCGGTAGGAAGAATGGGCCTGATATTACAAATCTTTTTATCTTTTTCAGCTTAGCTATTGTTTGTGGAAGTACTGACTTATGAGTTATATTTTTATTTCCTGTCTGGTTTTGTTTTCTCAGATTAAATGCCTTGGTTTAGATAGAAAGGAAAACATTGAGTGTCAATTTCTGATTCCACTTGCTTTAACGGCAAGACAAGGATGAACAAGAACAGAATTCCACCCTGGAGTTATTTTTACTTAGGGAAATTAGAACACATTGAAATTAAGGTTTTAGTTAAAATGAAAAGTATTTTATCTTTCTCATCCTATAGTAAGTCACAGGTGCAAAGGAGTGCTCTGTGTAACTACCTGGGACAGTCCCGTCACTGTGGAAGGCACCAGAGATATTATGAATAGATGTTACTTAGATTGTGCACACAAACTTAATTTTGGACTTTACAAGCTTTTTTTTTTTTTTTTNTTTTTTTTTTTTTTTTTTTTTACTTATAAGTAAGCATCCAGAGCATGAAAAAGAGTGTTTTCCAAAGTTATAATGTTTGAATTTCTCTTGGTTATTATGTATTGTCATTCTCTTTTGCTTATTGTTTTCACACTCTGTAATAATGGAAAGAGCTGTCATAGAAGAACTGTAGGAAACTAATTGGAAATCACTCAAAGTTTGATTAATTAAGTGTAATTTATTTTTTGGCATTTTTGAAAGGAACAAATGCTTTCTTACAAAAGTAAAGTTGCTGAGTTACATTTTATCAGAGTTAAGCTGCTTTCTTCTGAATATAAATGTTTCGATTCCCTTATTTTTATCTAGCATAAAGTCACAATAAACTCTGCATAATCTCTGAGCCATATCCACTGCTATATTATATCAGTTTAATGCTGGTATAACTCAGAGAAATAGAGAAACAAAAATTTACTGACTTAAATATACGATACTGGCTATACACTGGTAAATTAATCCTATAATATAACACCTATATATTTTGAGTCCAATGCTTGAGAAAGATGTTGTGTAAAGTGAATAAAGAAATCAATATAATTTGGCATTATTTTACATGTATTAAGTATAAAAATCTGCTAAATTCTGTACTTCTATTTAATAGGTTCATAAACTTGAAAAACATACATCTAAGAAACAAAATGCCAAATGTCATTTGCAATATATTCCTAAAAATGAGCTAAATTTATGTTATCATTATTTTTTTGTAGTCAATTTAGAGTCTGGCCTGAAATTCTTTCAGGGAGAGTTGATTCTATACATTCAGACTGGTTTTGGATTAAGTACAAAGCAGACAAGCTACTGGAGTTAAAGAAAGACTAGGATGAGCTATCTTTGCTCCAGTAAAGTTCTTTTCCAGTGTCAGAAGTGAATTATTCCTGAAATTCCATGTTACGATTACAAAACAAGTAATGTTAATAAATTCTTATTTCTTCTCCAGCTTCCTCAGTACAATTTACTTCTCTGTTGAATATATTTTTATTGAAATCATGATGTAAATATCTGTGAATCTGGGGTTTTGTGTATTCAACATTTCTTGCTTTGCCAGTCAACAACACATTCCTTTTTTTTCTCAAGTTGTCCAAGGATGTCAAGATTGTAATTAACACTAGACTTGTCAAATTCACAGACAGTATAAAGCGTTGGCCTTTAGCCCGTTTTTGACTTACAGATCCGTGCTCTGACAACAAATGTTCAAAATATGTAGGAGGAAAAATTTGTGAACTGATGTGCTTCAATTTCTTAAGAGTAGTTGAGTTGCTGTTACTGGGATTCATTAAACTCATTTCAGCTCAAGGCTGTGTTGCCCCATATTAAAGTCACTTAAAAGAAATGCACGTATCAGATATTTGTAAATATAACTGATACGTGAAGAATGGATGTATTTAGATTTTTAACATATGCGTAGGGAGAAAATCCACATGAACAAATTCAACCTGTCTTAGAAAAGGAGAATTTCATGAAGGTTAGTAAAAATCTGAAAATGTAGAGAGTAAAGAATAAGGAATAGCAGATACAGTAAATATATCAAATCAGGCAGAAGACCAACAGATGAAACAGCTGACTAAGAAACTGTCCAGCCCACCTGATGTTGCATATGCCTCATTTTTCAGGTGCTGCAATTGAACTGCTCACAGAAGTTTCCGCTTCTCAGATGGCAAATTGTTCCTAAGAAAGGGAAAAAAGAAACAGAAGAAATCTTCAGAATCACAAGCCTCTCATGGTTACAAAAACATCTGTGCCTGTGTCATCAATTTACCACCACAAGGCAGACACTTAAAAATTGAAACCTTGGAAAAACAGCCAGCCCTCTGCCTGCTGCTACAAGTTACTGGGGAAACAAGCAGGGATGAAAGCCTATGTGGCATCAACTGCTCTGTGGCACCAGCTTGTGTGCATGTTCTTGTGACACACAGAGAGCACTGGAACACTCAAGGTAAACAGTACAGAGAAGATCAGTGGACCTACTTATTGTGCTTGGTGTTATTGAGTGTCAGCAAGGGTACGAAAACCTACTTCTACCATTAAAATAAAGAAAAACTACAACTTCAACAACAAAACTTCCTTGCTTTTAAGCAGTTTTATACTTGACATTAGTCTAATTAACAGGAGTGGTTTTTTTTTCCTTGTTGAAATACAATGCCACAGTCTTTGTTTAGCAAGGTAGCTTCATGATTTTAATATTTGATACATCATAAGCAAGCCTCTGCCCCAGGTAACAGATTTTTCAGAATGTTACTGCATTTAGTCTACTTTCCTATGGTAGAGGTAAACCTCAGGAAGATGGTAACTGTGAGAGAAAACAAATACAAGAATATCAGAAAGCAAAAGCTTGGATGTTTATTGTTGGCTTTCCTAAACTAAAGCATGTATCCAAATATGGATACATCACACTTGTGACAAAATCTGTAATGTGAAAATGAAGTTATACAGGAACAAATCATCCTTGTTAAAATCATAGAACACTGTACATCAGAGGCATTTAATTTATTGTCACGGAAACAAAATAATGGTTCTGAGAACTCTCTTAAGAACTTAGAAAAATATATAAATGTCATGATCAACAAAACCAGCACAGATTATTACTTTCTTTGCAAAGTAGACATGAAGAATATAATATATAACCCTTCATCCTTGTTAAACCTGACAATTACTGTCACTGGCTCATACATGTATCTTTTCCTTTTGTCAGCCTTATATTTTGCAGCTTTTTGATGCTCTGCTCAGATAGCTACATTTTAATAAAGCTTGGTATGCGTGTATTGAATTTTAAGCAAAGTTATTGTTCATGAGAAATGGGTAGGGAGGAGGGTCTTCCCAGACAGGGGACTGCCAGAGAAGATCAGATCTCCAACGTTTTATCTTCATCAGTGCATGGTGCACAAGGTCCTGATGATTATAAGGGTCCTTTAAAAAAGCAATTGCTAAACATGCAGGTACTCGGTTAGAAAAGGAAGTAAAGAAGAGTACTGACCTCTCTTTCACAGTGAGTACTTGGTCCTATAATTTTTCTGCTTAAATTGTTCTCACAGTCTGCAGCTCACAGTTTGTGGATGGCCTCTGCCAGCCATAATTTTCTGAGCAGCTGTTATTAGTCAGCCAACTTGCTACATTAGATGGGTAGTGGCTTCATAATTTAGAGCTTTCTTTACTCTCCTTGAATATTTCTTTCATTAACAAGCCTCTCTCTCTCAAAAAAGCAATAAGAACATACACATTAAAATGTGTTGTGTGCAAGAATAAAGTCACTTTTCCCTTTTAATAACACCACCTCAGTGCTCTTCAAAGATAGGTTAGTTAGACAGAATGCCATCATACCTTCTATAAGGTCTGTCAGGTATCCTGCTTTTACGCTGCTCTTGTATCGCCTCCTACTAATGTCACACCACAGAATGTCTCATGTTCTCCAATCACTGCACAAGCAGCACAGCGACCAGCAATTGCCATTGCTTCTCCTTTTTAGCCATCCCTTATTCCTCTAATGCAATTCCTGGTGTCTAGAATATCTTCTGAATGCTCTGAGCTACCAGCTAAGTTTCACAGCAAAAAGGAAAGTTCTGCTATTTTACCTAATAGGCACAAAATGGGATATTCACAGCCTCCTCTTGCAATCCTTCCTTTTTATTGCTTCTCAAAGTCATGATCTGGCAGCACCCAAACAGTTCCTTATTGATGATAAATCTCACCAGGGCACTTCTCAGTCCTGCAGCTACCATCCCTTTACCAAGAGACAGCCTCTCCTCTCAGCTGCTGGCCATCTGTCAGGTAGCTGTGAGAAGTAACGCTGCTGCTCCAAGGTTAATGTCTGTTGAGGGATGAAACAATGCTGTTGTGAGGCTTTTGTACAAAGATATTTTTTGTGTTTCAGAATGGGAGATGTGCCCTATCAGAAAGGCATAAGCGCTGCTTCATTTTGGGGTTGGAGATTTTGAATGTACCAGTGGCCACTCAGATCTACAAATCGCAAAAAGAATATTCCTACCAGGAACTAGAGGAACTGTATAGGCTGGGTTTGAAATAATTCAGTGCAGTATTTTACTGCAAATACTGCCTGCATGATACAATATAACTCTTCCTTAAAGACAAAATGAATAGCTTAAGAAATCCATCATCTTTGCTTTAGTTTCCTAAATTGGAAGCATTTGACTATGGTCTTTAATTTAAAATAGTCTGTGAAGGCCTGCATCACTTAGGAAGCATTGGATTGCTCTCATCCTCAAAATAGCTTCTGAGTTTTAATCTACAGCTAAACTTTAAGGTCACTTTTATCGCAATTTTAAAAATCACTTTTAATCTGTTTTGAATTCTGAATTTCCATTGTCTAAGGTCTTGCTTCTTTTCCCAGAGAAATTCACCGATTTTCCTCATGACTTTGAAATCTGCCCTGAGTATCAACACCGGTTTTACTGGGTTTGGATCTACACTGTTGTCATACTTTTGTTACCAACAACATTTAAGTTTTCATTTGCTCTGTTGTCTTTGGCTGATCAAAAAATTGTTCTCATATTCTGGAAAGTTAATATCACTTCCTTCTGTACCCCAACACTGTTACACAGTTCAGGCAGATTGTTTGTCTTCTGTTCCTAAATCAGCTTCTCAGTGGGGCCATAAGCATGGGAAAATTTGACAATTTCTATATTTTCTCTAGGGACAGCAGAATTGCAAACGCTATCTGAAATGCATAATTGTGTTCTGATTTTTTCCGCTGGTGGGTTTTTTCATTCCTTCTCCTTGATCTTCAGCAGTCCTCAGCAATTCCATCAGAGTAAGGAGATCCACAATCAGAAGAGCCAGTCTTGCCAGGAACCCAAAAGAGACAGCATTCTTTAACAGCTGGCTTTTGATCTCCTTCATTGTTTTCTGTTGTTCAGTAGTACTTCTTACAGGCCCTGTTAATGACCCTGGAAAAATGGCCAGATTTTTCTGCCCATGTAGGGATGATGCTTCCCTCCACTGAAATCCTTCTATTAAATCAAGTTTTTATTTGCTACAGAAGCTAAAGCAGCCTGAATGTTATGCTTTGTAACTGTTTACTCTGAAGAACCCAACTGTCTCCTAGAGGAAAAGCTCTAATTTCCATGCCTGAATATTGAATGTATCTTACTACTACTACTACTACTACTAATGTAAACATGCATTTAAAGTGATTACTAAAACTACTATTTGACAGTGTAAAGTGTGTTAGTATTGGTGTATTTGCAGTAAGGTGCTTAAACCCTTGGGCTCATTCCTTTCTCTATAACTGCTGAGTGGTGTTGAATCTGATGTGGGTTTTATGACATCAGTCTGGGAGCTGTGCAGACCTACTGGACTGATTTTTGTAGGTTAAAAAGTATATAGACATTAATAGGCACTACTATTCTTTTCTATCTCAGTGAGGTCAACAGGAACTAGACAGTGTGAGGGAAAAAAAAGTTCTTTCTCAAAGATTCATTCACCTGGCCTGTAGTCGAAATTTGTAGGGGGTTCTAATACTGGCTGATATGTCTGTAACAATCACACCTATCATCCAGACCTGGATGAAATGTAGTGAATTTAGTATCCACTGGGTCTAGGGTATTCAGATGATAAAATGCTGGGCACACAACACTGTTGTATCAAACAGGTATTTGTCTAAATTAGGCTAAAAAGATGCCTTTCAGTTGCTCCCCAGGCCAAGGAAGACATCAGTACCAACCTCCAGGATACTTTTCACCAGTCACCACTGTCAGGGATGAGCTGACAATGTACTCAGTCCTTTATGTAAGATCCCAAATTGAATTTGATCATGAAAAATACTAAAATCTTCTTGATCAAACTTGACTCAAAGAAGCAGGAAACCTTAACTTTTAAAATACCATCAGAAAGAAATTATACCATGTGTCCTCTTGCAGTTGTCTCCTTCCAAGAAAAAGTCTCCTGCTCAGTTCTGGATCTTTCCCAGTAGTAGACTAACGCTGCTGGATTGTGGCTATGATGAGATAGCCACCACTCTCACAGAAGTCTCCCGCCAGGGGGAATTTACCTCAGCTCAACGGCCAGACGAGAGAGTGGCCACTCACCCAGCCCGGTGCTGTCGGCACACGGGCAACGCTCACGCATCCAGCAGCGGCAAANCAGGATACAACAGTAGACTGCTTGGATTGCTGAAAAGTATTTTAGTTGAATCAGACCCTTTTATTTATTAATAGCTATTAAATTTATATGTGGCCGCTTGTATTCAGCAGTCTTTAGCATGACTCCCAGTTGGACAGAAATGTGTGGGTCCTGGGGCTGTGCATACTCACACTGTGAAATTGTGTGGATAAATGTTAACTGTGCCTACACTGTGAAAAGCAAACAGACCAGCAAATGGCTAGCTGCAGAAAATTAAAATGATATGATTTCATAATAAATATTAACTAAAATAAATTAACCTTTCTACAGAAAGCTCTGGAGGCAATGTGCTCTCTCTAAAGTAATGAGTTAGACAATGAGGTTCACACTAAGTCTTTTTTTAAAAAAACATTTTTTCCACTAGAGGTATGTTCAAGGAACCAAAGTATGTAATCTGTTGGCTGCGTTTAAGCAGGACAAGCATTTTCCCCTGAACACTTATAGAAATTTTTTTAAAATGCCTGTCACCATTCTCTTTTTGTCTCACTTGGATGATGACTTCATTAAATAATTATTTCATCCTCACTTTAAAAATCTTCACGTATAACAGAAAGAGGTTGTTTTTGAAATAAATGGAATGTCTTCAAGAGATGGAATTAAAAAAGTTTGAGGTTGGGGAGATACACAGCTGCTGGGTAATTCCCCCTACCTGCCATCTACAGCTGACATTTATTAGAGCCTTCAAGCCATTTGTGCAAAAAATCTGCAGTGGTTCCTCTGTTCCTGTTACTGACTTTCAATCAGTCCTATAGGCTTTTATTCCTGAAGTGAATCAATACAGAGAGTTATTTTCAAAAGGCCTAAGACATCTATACCCTATTTGCATTTAGAACATTATTTCAGCTTCTTTCCCACAGAGCAAATATCACCAGCAGCAAGACCACATCTTTTCATATCTGTGCAGGGAAAAGGACAGTTTGTCACTTTGGGCAAAGATATAAAGATATTATTGGCTTATGTATTTGAAGATTTATTTTTTAAAATCTGCCTGGAAAAAAATACAAAAGAAAGAAGATGGGAACCGTGCTCTTTGAATTTATGTAATGTTAATAATTTCAGAACAGACTGCATGGTAATCCTTCAGAAGGATTCAGAAGGAACTCTGTAATAATGTAAGAAATACCTTGGTTTTAAAAAATGAACAAAACTCCCCTACTGTAAGCTCAAATTAGCTCAATATAGAAACAGATCACATAACACATTGCCTGGCATCAGGAGTTTTTACCACCTCCAAGTGTGTTGATGTCTACAGATGAAGGAATGACAGAAAATGTTTTAATTTAAATATTTGTCCAACTTTCAGAGATAATTTTGACTGCCCTTTTTTAATGGTTACTTATGTACTTAGGCATTTTTTAGCATGGACATTTATCTAGAGTGGATTTTGAAACTGATGATAATCACAACATCACTTATGTAAAGTTTTTACTGCATTGCTGAGAACCTGACCCCCCATAAAAACACCTGCAAGCAAAGTTTGCTGATTTTCATTCAGAATTCAATCTGTGTGGATTATTTAATCACAGAAACACAGAATATTCTGAGTTGGAAGGGATCCACAAGGATCAGCAAGTCCAGCTCTTCAGTGAAGGGTACATGCAGGGATCAAATCCACCACCTTGGCATTATTATCACCATTCTCTAACCAACTGAGCTAATCCCCATTTAGACATAACTCACATAGTAATGTATAACATGTAAATATCTGACAAAGCATAGATTTCATATAAGCAAGTAAAAATCTTCAGATCATTTTACTTTTGTTATAAAACTGGATGATTTTCTAAGTTCTCACCACAGAACTTACTCCAATTACATTTTCAGTGGCGAAAATGAAAAATTGAATTGGTACAGAATATTCTCTTTGTGAGAACAGCTCTTAATATGCTCTCTCAATCAGAAGTTGGACTTCGATGATCCTTGTGGGTCCCTTCTAACTCAGGAAATTCTATGATTTTATGAAATAACATTGACTTGGATTACTAAAGACCGAAGATGAATGAAAATAAGGTAAAAGAATAGAATGGTAGAATTCAGCACTTTATATTAACACATAAAGTTCACTTGAAAGTTCCATTACACACAGTTCAGCAATTGTTTTAAATGAGATGTTTTGAACTGAGGATAGAAACTACAAAGGTTTTTCATAGCCACCATCATTTGAGTTTTCAGATTGCCACATATATATCCCAGAATACCTTCTTTTAGGAAAAGCAGTAAATATATCTGTGATGCTCTAATACCAGAGCAGAGGTACAGCAGTCCTGTGCACCAGTAGCAGAAGCATGGGAATGAAGAAGTTTTGCTCTGACAGAGATCCCTCAGATCCATCTGGCAGCTAACAAATGCAGGAAGTGACTATAATGTTCTGGGAGATACTGGAATGGCACATAATAATTTGCTCTTCAGCCTGAGAAATGTACGTTTATTTCTTGTAAGTCTGTTAAAGAAAGAAAAGTGCTGCAAGATTTAAGACCAGCAGAACTGGGTTCCAGAGAAACCAGCATATGATTTGAACTGTCCAGTCCTGCATTTTAAACTGGCAATTTCACCTTATACTACTGTTTAATTCTATGCTAATTTTTAATGAAGAAGTAGTTCTCCTAGGTTTAAGTAACTGCTGACGTTACAATGTCAGAGATTTCCTATGTTGAGTTTAAGTCCTACAATAAATCTTCAAGAAGCAAAATAAGCGAAAGGGTGGTGAAACTATGCAGGTTCTGGCTGTGGCACACAGAAATGTTTAATACCTTGGTTGCAGATATAACAATAGGAAGATCTTCTACAGAGGGATATTCACTAACCCTTGTTTATGCCTCCTTACATTGCAAGGGCAACTGGCTATCTCAATTTTATAACAAAAGTGCTAAGAAACGAAGGGAATGGCTTCATCATTGCTACTAGATTAAGAATACAACACATTTCAGAACTCTGATTAGCTGCAAGGTAATGCTTTCAGCGTTTGTTTTTTTTGTGTGTAATGCAAACAAAGCCTTGAGAAATGTCAAAAATTAAATCTCCTCTTAAAGTCGTTGTAGTCTGCTGGCTTTTCAGAATCATAAGGCTCACAACAGCAAATTAACCCTCTGAATTGCTTCTTTCTGAGAGTATAATTAATTTTCCTTCATGTGTGGAATGTACGACTTGCTTGAGCTTATAGCGAATATATACTTTTTAATTGGTTTAGTGTTGCCAAAACCTCCGAAAATATACAGCAGCCTGAAGAGTCATGCAACAGAAATCTTCCTGCTCCATTTGCTTTATCAAACATATATCAATTATTTACCAGGCAGAAGGTGTAATATTATTTAGGGTCGTTGAATCTATGGAAAATAGCATCTGACATTTCTGGAACAGAGTGATATTGCAAGAGCTTCCTGGTATTCATTTATCAAAGGTGAGTTGCTGAGTAACCTCCAAGTTAGCAAAAAGAAAGCCAGTTTGGACAAATGCATTTGTGTTCCCCACAGAAAATGTGCCCTGAGACATGAATACTAGGGTAATACTCAGAAATCCTTAAGAACTATACGATTAATTCTAAAAATAAAAGGATACCATTGCTATGGTTCTGTCTGTATGGCATTTTCTTGTGTCTGAACGTCAAGCCCTTTGTGTCCAAAATTTTAGCTTGAGTCAGTTGGAGGTCAAACTGACTTTATTAGTCTGAAGTAGAATAGTCAACCTCTCTCACTCCAATGTGCATTTTTTATTTCACAGGGCAAAGGCCTGATTTCTTGTCCTCTGTGATCTGGAACATTCTCTTTCACTGAGATGCACATAATGCAAGGCAGGTCCAAATTGCTCAGTTCAGTGGGCTCAGCCAGACATAAATTGTGAAAGTTAGTCAAAATCGCTCAGATATTAGCCTGGCAAGGCTAAATGCACACTCCCTTTCCACACTCTGCACCCACGAAGCAAAGTGCAGGATAGCAAGTATAAGCAGTAAAAGTCAAATGGGCCCATCTTACCCTCACCTAGCCTGAGGCACATGGGAACTGTTTGCAATGGAAATGGTAGAGGTTTTTTTCAAATTCAACACCCGCAGCATCTGTACATATACTTTATATACTTGCAGTTACAGTCAGTGCTTAATAATAAGCAGGAAGAAATATTTTAGCCTGTGAAACACAAGATTAATAGCTTTTTGCCTGAGACTCCACATGGGTACAGAGTAATAGCCAGAAACCAGAGCCTGTGCCACGTTTCCAGCACCTGCACCGACCCTGAGAAGCAGCAGACAAACATGGTCCCTCGATGATGCTCCTTTGTGACTGAATTAGCCTCTAACAGCATTAAGACTAAGTACCCACAGGGTCTGAGTTTGCTGCTACAGGACTGAAGATGAAGACTAAAGAAAAGTTTTAATCCAACTCATCTTAAACAAGCTAAGTGGAGCTCTAATTCTTCATCTCTATTTGCTCAGGTGAGCCTGCCTGCCCCTGAGGAGTGCTGCTGAACAGTACAGCTATGTTGTTCACTTACCCGGAGAAATGAGTAGGGGTGGCAAAGGATTCCTGCAGTTTGATGCAGAGAAGTAAAGATCCGTTGAGCTCCATTAACCAGTTACCTCTTCAGCTGGTATAGTGTGCCAAAACATCAACAGATACAGAACTAACAATGGGCCTCACATGCTGGTCATTATGCTGGAGTCTATCAAATGGATGAGGTTTAAATGTGAGGGATATCGTGTCATGTTAGGCTCCATCTGGTCTAGAAGAAATGCTAACTGCTTGCCTTGAAGAATTTAATAAAATGGCACAGGACTAACTTCTGCTGACATTAAAGCTGACCCAAGCAGATGTTGTAAAGCTATGCAAAGGCTGTGCAGCTCTAGCTGACAGTCTTGGGACAAGATTTGCACAAAACAGTAAGAGCTGGCTGCTCAGAATGAGAAATATGTTGCCTTATGTTATGAAAAACTGAAGGCTATGTATTGATAGGTGTTGAAATTGTTCAACTGCTGATGTAGCAGAGAATGTGTATTAAAATTATGAAATTAATATGTGGTCATATTACATACAACCATGATTATATTTTATTTTTTTTGACAAGTAGATATTCTGTATACAAAAATATTTTGTTGCCAGGGCAGATGCAGCATGCTGCTACTTTTAAGTCCTTTTTTAAAAGTCAATGTTTATTAGAAGTATTAACATTACTGCTGTGACATGTTTACACAACTAAGGCTTGCAGAGTATTTTTGGGGAATTGCCATGATAGTCTTCCAGTATTTTTCCAGTTTGAGGCCTGATACTAAGAGAGGGATTTTTTTCACCTGTCATTCTAGACCCAGCTAGCAATAACTGGTGACTGAGGCAGTCTGGACTATCCTTACGGCAACTGTCCCACGTACACATATTGTTCCTTGATACACAAAATTTTATTTTCTACAACTATTATTGCTCTCCTATTTAGCTCAGTGGAACAGTATAAATGCATGAGCTGATCTCAACCATTAGAATTTGAAATTGCAAATTATTTAAGAAGGCCATGGTAATTGTGGAGTTTTTTCAAGTGCATATGTGTATAAGCACACACTCAGTAAAATTTGTTTTACTATAGTGTGCTGTGTAAAGAAAAGAAGGAGGGGAATAAACATAATAAACATACAGTCTTCCCCCAACCAAACAGTAAGAAAACTGCCTTCCTGTTGCAATAGAACAGCTGGCTACCAGCTAAGCTCCAGCTGTGAGTGGAATACCTGTTGTGCCACACCAGGAAGCAATATGCGGAAATAGGAAATATAAGGTTTGTACAGAAGTTTGCTTCCAGAAAGCAGGGACAGCATGGCCACTGCCTGAGGGAAGGCCAGTCAGGAGCTAAGGGGCACCTCAAAGCCTGTAGAGCACAAGGCCCACCTGCTTAGGCTTGTCGCACCACTCCTAGCATGGAAAGCAAGACAGACTTGGAAACAACAGCCAGATTTAACCACAAGCCTAGATTGTAAGAAAATACAGCAGCAATGAAGCCAGTGCGTGAGACCAGCCTGGAAATCAACCCACACGTCAGGGTCTGGGCCTGCCATCCCCTGCAGGCCTTCAGGGCCAGGCCAAAGTCAAGGCCAGGATCGAGGTGCTCCATGGCCAGGCCGGGACTATAGCTGAGCCAGACATATTAATCCTCCAATACAGCTCAGACAAGAAGTGGAGGCTTCCTGGCAGAGGTCAAATAGAGCTCCAGGGCCCATAGGTGTCAGAGAAGCCCCAGTTCCCTCACCTCACCTCAGTCAGAGCTGTGCCATCCCTGGAGTTTGTTACTGGGGCAGAGTGGGACAAGGGAGTGCCAGTGCCCTGAGGGCACCTCCTGCCCTTACAGCCCTGGCCCAGCCCCACTCCAGCTCCGTCTGGGGCCGGGAGCCTGATCCAATGGCCAGGGCTGTGCCCCATGCCCATTTTCTTCTGAATGCTGTCTGTGGGAGTAAGCAACAGCAGAAGCAGAGAAACTAAGAAATGCTACTGCAATTTTGATTTACTCTTACCTGATAGGTTTGCAGGTGTTATTTTTTTTTAAATATCAGATCATATGCTGTAGAACTTGTTACCTAGTCCATGTAATTTTCAAGGGAGAAGACCTCAGCTGCATCAGGCTGGAAATCCTTGCTGTGGTTGCTCTTCTCTCGTAACATTTTACTGCTATGAAACAATGGAGGTGAGATTTAGAGACTGCAAAAGGGAGTATACTTGCATGAATGTCCTGATGAAGAGGATGCCAAATTGAGAGTCTCGCACTGCACCACTGCCTTCACTTAGCAGTGTGTTTTCTATTGACTCTTTCACTCAAACTGCATGACTCCTTTATGACCTCTTGTGTAGCTATGCTTTTGGGATTGGGTGGCAAGCTTCCCGCATCGCCCAAAGATTGGTTTGCCTTGTCAAAAACCACAGGGAGGCTTTAAGTGTCTAAAGCTGGGTTTTATTTCAACAAAAGCTAAAATAAAACTGAAAATGCAGAAACTGCATTTCTGCAGGGCAAGCCAATAAAATAAAAAGGGGTTTTATATAAGCTGCTTTCAATGTATCCTTTCTCTCAGACTTGTGCTATGTCTGGAAATTTTTAAAAGAAAGAATAAATGCAACTCAGATCTCCAGAAAAAATCTCTTCTCCACAAACTCTAAGGTATAGCTTGGTGTTTCCTGGCTGCTCAGAAGTTACTTGGTCTCTGCTTGTGCTAGAGGTGCCTGACCTGTTTGTCAAAATTTGGGTTTTAAGCCTCATTCTTCATTCACAAACTCTTCTTAAGCTTTGTATGATAAATTAGACTTGGAGCTACAATCTCCCATATTCCTTTTGTCTCAAGGCACAGAGGACTGCACAAAGCAGTTAGTAAACTTTCTTACTGCCTGGACATCCTTTTTTTAACAAGGCACAACTTTACTTTTTTTCTTTTTTCTTTTTTTTCTTTAATGATGAATACGGAAAACCTGTCTCTTTTGAAACTGTGGCTTAAATTATTCTGGGCAGAAAAAAAGGAAAAATCTGATAAGTCTGTTGAGACTTGCCCTGTCCAGGTTTTGTCTGAATAGGAGTCTACAATCTTTTAGTTTTTAACTAAGTTTTAAACCATCACCACAAAATGTATTTGTTTGGTTTTGTTGCCTAGACAGACTAAATAAAAGTGACATTTGTCTGTAACAAATGGATGATGCACTTCATTGCTTAGAGTAGGAAAGAGAAATTCTTCATTTAGAGTTGGTTTTCTTTGCTGCCCTGGATTTTTTAACTTATTTAGGGTAAACTCTTATTTTTTTTGTGTAACTCCATGCTTATATCACAACTGGCCACTTGACTAATACATGCACAAGTGCTTAGATGCAAAGGGATGGTGACATTCTGCACTATCCCTGTTAAATATGGAATAGAGCAGAAACAAGGACCTTACCACTGTTGCCTGTTACTTATGTAGTCTCCAGTCTCCACGCATAGTCTCCAGCAGCAGACAGAGATTGATCCATACATTCTAGAGTTACTTCCTCTATGGTGAGTATGGCATTTATTCATAGTCATATTTTAGAACAAAACCCAACTTTGCAACCAGTTTTGATGTGGAAGCCCAGCTACAATTGTGGATTGAAATTTCAAATATCCTTAGTGCATTCTTCGTAGGTGATTGCTTTGGGCTGTTTTTGTGAAAACTCAGGACTTATGAAAACTCCTACTTATTCCTCCCTGCTCCGAAGTGTTGTGTCTTTCGTGTTTGTCCCTGTGCACTCCCCACCCCCACAAGGATGAAGCACGTCTTTCAGTCTATTAAAGGTGTCATGCAGAACAAAAGAAAGAATTAGAAAGGAAAGAGGGATCTTTGATGCCTTTGATGTAAATAATGTTGCCTTTGACATCAATTTTGTGAGTCATTGTTTCAGGCAATATCCTGGCTCATCTTTCACAAGTGAACCCTCCTCTACTGTTATTAACAATGGTTTACTTTCTCACTGCAAAGCATTTTGGCACCAAATTGTTCTGAATTACAACAGCAAAACATTAACAAACAAATTATAGCTGGATATTGTTTTTCTCTACCTGATCACACATACTAGATGCCTGGTGAGTGTATGAGCTAATGCTCCCTGCAATATTATTTTTGTGCTCCTTTGTTTCACAAGCTGCAATGCTGAGCCACTAACACTTCGGGAAATGCTATTAGCTTTGTTTTCTGCCATTTAATTTCCTGTAGTTGAGACTATCAGAAGATCTTGCAAGCAGAATTGTGTCCTATAAACCATAAACTGGGAACAGATACACTGAGATCTCACAATGTGTTCTTTTTTTTTCTCCCAGATCCATCATGTGTTTTGTATTGAAATGTTGATATCAGTTTTATTAGATGGAAGTAGAGGAAAACAAGTATTTGGAATACAGTGGTACAGCCTGCAGTAGCCAAATACAAATCTACTAGCCTTTTAAGAAGATGACTCAGTAGCTGTCTTGCATTTATGTTGTCATTTTAAGGAACTTCTGAAATGTTCTAAAAGCAAAAAATATGCAAAACCTAAATGGTTTTTCAATATTTGTATATATTTGCAACTTCTCATGTGTACTCTTCTTTGAATCAAGCACTGCTGTTAAGACACCTCCAACAAATGAATGCATGACTGCACACTCTCTCTGGGTGACACTTACAGACAACAGCAATGTAAAAGTAAGCTGTCTATGTCACATAACAGATAGATAGCTGTTGTTCAAAAAGTCTGTATAGTCTGACCAAATTTCAAGTTTGATAAAAAACCCATAAAGATTGGCCATTCTTTCAGCTTACTTCAAATTTATTTATGTTTCTTTGTGTGGTAGTCAACATGGAAGAATACCCTAGTCAAATTAAGTATGAAACATGTTCTAAAAGAACCCCAAATTTCAGTAATACTTCAGATTTATTACAATATACCCAGTGGATTTTGAATTGAAAGCTGGTCTTAATTTGACTGTAATAACCTTTGTCCAAAGCTGCTTAATTTTTTTTTGTAACAAAAAGTGTGAAAAACACATTTTTGAAGCATGAATGCTCAAAGCTGGAAGCAAATTTTTAATTACATGCACACTATAAAAGTTTACAAGTAGGGCTCTGGTGGCTAGTTTTGCAAATCACCTTCCTCTTAAATTGGTCATAATCTTGAAACTTGCAGCTCAATCTAAAAGTGTAAGGTGAAAGTCAGATGTATACTTTGATCTCTATTGGACTAGTTAATATGCAAGTCAGATGATGGTTTCATTACTCCCGTATGAATAAGCTGGGTGACTGAGTAATGCAGCATGAATTTCAAGCCGTGTATTACAAATGCATTTGAATAATTTGCAAATGATTGTGTGCTAGTCAATTTAATTTCTAATTTTTTGGAAAAGTTGATATTACTGTATTATATCTTTTAGAGCCATCCATAAAGAAGGGTAAGCTGAGACTTAAGAATGCAGTATCAGAAAAGATATCATACTGTGGGACTTGACGCTTGTGCCCCCAATGAATTTGTTTTACTAACTTTGGAAGTAATGGATAATAGCAAGCAGAGAGGCTGTTCTGAGAAAATACTTTTAAAAGGTTAATCATCCGACTTATTATAGAAAACTTATCGAGTGAGAGTGTGACAGCAACTTACAGAGCTTTGGCATTCACCCCACAGGCAAGACAAGTTTGGATATGTAATATTTTAATTTGAGACATTATTTTTTTCTACTTCATCTCATCATGATTTCAGAATCAAAACAGCAGGAACACTTTTGAGGGTCAGGAAGCAGCAATGCACAATGCATGCAGACACCTGACGTGGTAAAGTCTAGCATTTGTAACTCATTGGGAAAGGATGGGGAACCTGTATAGCCCCATCCTTAAGTTTATTTTATATAATAAAATAGGAAGGTATTCATATTTCTTCAAACAAAAGTTTCCCTTCCTTTGCTCTTGGCAGTCTGGTGTTTGGAAGGCATGGGGTGTAGCATGCTCCGAGTGCCCCAGTGTTGCTGCCTCCTGGCTTGCTGCTGTTCTGCAAACGTGGTGTCTGCTGGCCCTCACCTGAGTCCTGGGTCTGCTAGTATGACTTTGTGTTGCCTGTGACTGAAAGAAGGACATAGCACAGATAAAGAAGGTAGAGAAGGGCAGCTAAATTGGTTTAAGAGCTTGGAATAGCTATGCTATAAGGAAAAGAAAAGAGTGCTTAGTTTAGAGTGGAGAGTCCTGAGGAGAGGCCATGTGGCTGAAGCTCAAAACCCGCAAGGACACTGATGAATGCTGAACTGCTGTTGATCACCTCCCACAGTACTACAGCCAGGGGCTACTTGAGGAAACTAGCAGAGCAGTTCAGGATAGATACGAGAAACTATGTTTCCCTATGTGTAGCAGTGAGCTTCATGAATGTCATGCGACAGGAAGATCAGGAGGCAGGATGTATCGGCAGGCTGGAGAAAAAAATGGGATAGATAATCACATGCAGTAGGTTCCTAAACTGCTAGAAGTAAGCAGGGAGGGTTCCCTTTAACAAGCCTCACTTAAAAACCAAACCCGCATCGGATACTAGGAAAGTGTGGAGCAGACAGAAAACAGAGTGGGCAGGTTTGTACGCTTTTAGTATACAGCATCTGCTCTGGCTATTACCAGAGAGCAAGTACAGGGAAGGATGGACCACAGGACTGATCCAGTAGGACATTTCTAATGTTCTCTATCTTAAATCTTGAGATTATTCCAATAAACAGATGTATTTTAATGAATGCTTGTCCTTTATAGAAAACTTGATTTTTACTGTTTGTCCAAGTCATTCTTTTTAATGCACACAAGAGACTGATCAGACATAAGATGAATGCTGGCTTAACTTTCTTAAAGAGGGTTAAATTATCTGGAATTGACTTCATGATTGAAATATTTCACAGTAGAGCCATTGAGAGAAAATGCACTTTTGTGTTTCTGAATCTGTTCAGAACCTTTTGATTTTTTTTGCTTTCTTTTTGTCTTTAGTTGTCTTTTCTGGGGTACATATCTCATATTACATTTTTGTACTTTCCCCAGTATCTAGAGTGATCTAAATAACTTACATAATTTAAACACTGGCACATCTGAATCATCATTTTCTGTACTATTTGGGACTTACTTTTCTGAGAGTAAAATTATAGGTTTGACAGATATGTCAAAGAAGGAAAGACTAGGTATTCTTTCTACTGTGGATTCAAGTAGAGCAATTTCTACACACATGCATTTCGTTAGATGGCCATAGTTGTCACATGGCCACTCAAAAATGATGCCTTCTCTTGCATCTTGTGTCTAATTTCAGATATCTCAAGAATATTTCTGTGCACAGAATATTAGAAAGTGATTAACAGCTCAATGTGCTTTCATCACAAGGCTATTATTTTGAATGCTTTACTTGCACAAAGCACAGGCAGCTGTGTGCTATTCTTCTGTGAAGCAGCAGTGCGATGTCTGGTCATTATACCATCCTAATGTGTTAAATTATACCAATATCATAAAGCAATAGCAATTAAAAAAAATTTAAACTGCTCAATTAAAAAAATAAAACCCTTGACAACTCCCCAAACCTCTCAAAGGAAGCAACAGATGTTGAACTGAAACCGTGAGCCTTTATAATTTAGTCAAACATTCATTTCCCAAATTCTATTTAAAATTTCAGCTTTTTGATCAAAGAAAGGAGAGGGAAGGGAAGAAGAGCTCTTCCTATCCTAGATCTTACTTATCTTTTTCTTCCTAAACATTTCTAAGGCTGCAATTTTAGGAAGGTATAGTGCAACAGGGTCTGGAGTGACCATGGATCTACATGGGCAGTAATGCTTTCCCTGTTTTATAAGTTCATCCACACTGTCTAAACTAGGAGAAGGAGATGGATTCTGCTTTGACATGCTTCAACTGGCTACCCCAGGAGGGAAATTCAAATTTGAATGGGAAAGGATGGCCTGCAGTCAAGTGTCAAGCTGTCTTTTGTGTGCTCAGCAGCTCTGATCCCATTGTCCTGCCCTCTCTGCCATGCCCCTGAGCTTTTATCCTCAGCTTCTGTGTCAGCCTTCCTAGAGTTCTTCTCCAAGTGGTCTTTTCCTATTGAAAAATACCCTGATGAGATAATGTGACTGGAGTGCCTCAATGTGCTCAGATATTGCTTGAAACTTGCCCTTTTTTGAGTCAACTGTACATGCTGTGTACTTCCATGATGGAACATTTCTGTGTTTTCCTTTCCAACGTGGAACAGGAAGGCAAGGATGATTACAGGAGGGCGTCATGCTTGTACATGTGAAGGTGTTGTAATTTACAGGCACATTAATACTTTAGCTTTGAACAATGAACATTGTTGTGTTGTTTAGTGCCGAATCACAATGAAACAAATGTTCCAGTTACATGGCTGATTGAAGCTAGTGCACCTACATGAATGAAAATTCAGCTTCTGTCACAAGGAGCTCTCTTAAGAGTTAGATACAATCAGTATGACTGGGGATATCCCAATCTAATTTTTAGTTCAGCTAGAAACCAGTTCTTCATTTTTGATGTAACCAGACAAGAAAACCAACCTGTCAGCTAAACAGCAGCTTGGAGCAACAGCCAACTGCTGTCAGTTTAACAAATAATAAAGGAAAAAAAACCCCAAAAAGTAGCACAAGTAAAGGAGAGTGTGTATGAAAGACAATTCATGTTACTGTTCATGATGCTGATAAATAAAAGGTGATTTTTTAAAATAAATTTTTCCCCAGTGAGTGAGGTTTATTGCTTAAAAATATTTGAATGCTCCTTTTTGATTACATTACTAAGTTTAGGATGTAAAATTTAGAGACACCTATGTCAGGTGCAAAATATTTTACTACTCATCCAAAATAAACAGAGGGAAATTGTTCTTTTGAAGAAATTTACAGTTAGGCTTTTTAATACTAAAGTTTTTCCAAAAAGGTTGGCCATTCTAAACAGGTACTAGAAATGACAGCATGTAATAATTAGCAATGTTGTTATTAGGCAAGACAACCGAATTGCATGGTTCCCGTATCTAGCAGCTTTGCTGTTTCAATTGGATTCAGAGAAATTATAGTGAAAGAAAAGCACTAACTAACTGCTCCCAGAAGTACTGAAGAGCTGTACCATAAAGCAAATGGAAAAGATTCTGGTAACTTCTCTGCAAGTGACTCAGCTCTTCAGGGTACTATATGAGAAACCTTGCAAGAGAAAAAAGATGGTTTTGTATCCACAGCATTAGTGAATACTGACATAGAAATGAAGAATATGTGCTGGATTATTTATTTTAAAATAATTCTTTAAGTCTTCTACAATAAGGAATAAAATTATATTGTGAATCAGAAATAGTTTTGAAACTCCATGTTTTCATTATTAAGTATTGATTAATGCTAAAAGAGCACAGAGAAAATGATTTGTGAAAATTAGTTTCCTGAATCAATGTTTTCTATGAAATGCTCGCACTTTTTAAAATGACTTTAAAGAACCACTTGGAATATCATTAACATGCAATAATTTTTCCCTGCTTGTCCTATTTTGGAACAGGTTTATTGAAGAAAGTAAAGCAAATAAGACTATATTCAGTAAGCAGAAGCTAAGTATAACCTAGATCATTTGCAGACTTCAAGGTGACAAAAGTCAAGGCATCATCTTTTCTGTGATGTGGTATCAGTTCCCATTGAATTGATTGATACAGGTACAGTACTTCTATTCCTTCACTCAGTAATGGGGTTTCTAATGGAGTCCCTCAGAAACGATCAACAACAGTGACATTGCTTCAGTACTTATTTAAAGGAATTGACTTAGCTGTAATCAAATGCAGGCTGCACACTGCTGACAGAAAAAATTTGTTTATTTTCCAATATTTTATGTAGGCAGTGTACATGGTTTTAATTGCTGTAAGAATATTAGAACTCTGTTTTATGGCTGCTTGGAATGCTGAATTTCCCCTGAATATATAATACAACAATTATTTACAGGTAGCCTTTAGTACCAACATTTAGCTGTACTCGTCTTGTAATTATAATATGTTTGCAGGTTTCAGCTTTCTGAATTGATACACTCTACCACAGCACTATTTCAGAGCAGCTCTTTTCTCTTGGTGTGCTATAAATACTAAGATCTTAGGTTAGCTGAGGATTATCCCCTTTGAGAATCTTCCAAGAAGGAGATTTTTTGCTATTGGAAAGAATAGCTGTTATTTCCCTTCCATAGGAGGATCAACTTGTGGGCTTCCTCCCCAGTCCCCTTGAGGATCTATCTGGATTATCTTTTTAAGTGTCAAAACTGACCCAGTAGCCTAGAAAGAGACTTCCTCCTCTTAGAAGCTTTTGCAATCAGTGCCTTACATAGGCAAGGGAACTTTGAGGGCTAGAATGACTGCTTAGGATTGTCATAATCTTTTTTTTTTTTGTCAGAAAATATTTCCAAAAATAGATAATTTGGAATCTTTTCAAGGACGAAAAACAGTTTCTTGCCTTATAGCAGCAGTGAAATACATTCCTTAAAATGAAAGTAGCATAGTGCGTGTAATGTTTCATAAACATCAAGTGAACACCCTGTATGAAGTATCTCCATCACAAAGAGTAAATAAGATGCAAGAGCACAAAAATCTAATCCCACACTGGGCAGAATATTTGTAATATGCAGTGCCTTACAAAAATATGTGCAGTCGCTCTCCCTTGGGTGCTGTTGTTTGGGAAGGAGCCCTAAGATTTCCTCGCAACATTTTGTTGGCTTGATTTGTAAGCATTTTTGAGCATTCCTGCCTACCACATGAGTTTGATTCATTAAGGACTACTGCTCTTCATGCAGTTATTTTTGTTTGTGGGTTCATTATCTTGTGATCTATGTAAGAAGACAGAATTTCACTGCAAACCTTTGATGGACAGAGGAGCTTTGTTTCATCAAATCATATTTCAATCTTACTTTTAAGTTATGAAATAAACTTGGTTCACACATTTACTTTTAAACAGATCACCAAAGTTATTAAAGGCATATGAAAACCAAGACTTGGACAGTTTTTCCAAAGACCATATGGTTCTGGCAGAAAAATTATTCTTTTGCAGTCATCTTGTCAGTCTGGTATGCCTTCCAAGCTAATGAGGAATATTTTGGAAATCACATGGACATCAGTATCTTTGTCCACATCTATAGATGTGATGACATTTACCTCCCTGTGAGAAATTTAACATTGTAACTGTTCTTGTAGGGCAAAATTCTCTAGCAGGATTCTGCTTCTGTGCTTAAAAGACACCTCTTGGGTGGTAATGTGCTTCTGTCTGAATTTTCCTTGAAGATGACGATTCTTGCCTAGAACAAGTGGAATAAAGTTTAATTGCAATTGTCACCTGCAAACAGGTTGGTAATATGCCTTTCTGTGAATTTGCAGAGAATTTTCTCTGGTACTTTGGGAAGGACAAGTTACATTTCAATTCATTTACCTGCTTACTGAAGATATCTGCATACTTGCAGAGGGGCTGTCACACCTGGTGTCTACTGGTAATTTACAGATATTCATAAATGTGATTAAGAAATCCTGGTTTTGTCCAGGAAACATGGAGAGAAACCCACAGAGGAATTTCTTCTAAAACAGAAAGTTTCTTTCTGATTAAGCCCAACTGTAAAGACTTGTATCAGCCTTTAGTGCACACAGTTTGATGGGAGTGGCACGTGGAGTATCATGACAGTGCCTGATTTAGCAGTGCTCACAAGATAACTACTGGTAATTTACTGTTCCTATCAGAAGTCTGAATGTCAGTAATGTAATTTAGAAGGCTAGACTCGGTAGTATGCAAAGAGAACAACCATAAAGACCTAAAACTTCATTAAAGGGGTTTGGAAACGCAAGTGGTACTTTCAAACCATATTCAGACTGCATTTTGTGCTGCTGCAGCTGTCAGGCTGCCCGCTCTTGTTTGTCATACTACATTGGTACTGAATTTAGGGCAATTACCAACTTAGGGCACAGTCTGAAGCATGTGGCCTAGGATGACACAAGATGGCATCAGGATGAGCATGTATTTTTTTCACAGAACTATTGATTTATTCTTTCCTACTATTCTTTCTCTTTCACATTGTACACAATTAAAAGTCCTGTATGATGCTCAGAACTTTAGCTGTGTGGGATGGGGAATGTTCTTCCTCTTCTGGTAGTGATCAGAGGAGAATGAGAATGAAATGGATGGAGAATTTTTGAAAACTGTAAATGCTGGGTCATATAAATTATAAGAGGAGACTCAAAATGATTGGCTTGCCTGATAGAAAAAGTGAGGAGGCTGAAAAGAGCTGCTGGTCCTAACAGTCCCAAAGTAAGAGGAATCAGGCTCTAGATACTCTCGTTGTTAGGGTTGTTTCCAAGCCTCAGTACAGTGAAATGCATAAAGGTGCCTGTGAGCAGAGTGGTGAGCACTGCCCAGCAGGGCCATAAAATCAGCAAAGACAACTGAAGTGTGGCATCATGCAGTGCCCTCTGAGGCAAAGCTAAGAAAAGGTACCATGTGCAGGATTTATTGGCTTCTCCTTGGGATATGTGAGTGTCTGTTTTAAGGATGTGCGAGCACTAAGCATTCAGAAAGGAAGTAGACTCGTGGGAAGCTCTTAAAAAACTCATCTCTGCTGTCCACTGTGCAGCTGCACTACCCAGTCAAATAAAATTTGGAATGGCAGCTAATGGAGAAGATGACCAACAAATAGCACAGCTTGAATATTGGCATGTGAATAAACTTTCAGCATTTGTCCTTCGGATTTTCAGTACCCAGGAAAGTGAGGTAGGAATGAAGTGGATAGCACTAAAAAAGTTTCATCCAGGTAAGTGGGATACCTGCCAGATGCATCCAAGAGAGGTCATTTAGTGGCCATGAGCACACAGAAAAGCTCTGTTGCCTAAAGCAATTCAGTGGATATGGAAGAGGCCTGAAATCTCCATTTACTTATTTGAGTGGTTTTTTTGTCTCTGCACCTTAGAATACTGTTCTGCAGGCTAGATAACCATGGCTAGTGAAAGACTGTGTCCACTTCTTGCTTCTCTGAGCAGAAAAATGTATCAAAGTTGAGCATTGTGTGCATAACATATTGTTCTTTTTTTATTCATTTTCTCCAGGGAAAAGGAAAGAAATAAAAGCTTTTAAGTTCTTTAGTACCAAGGAGTTGTATAACAGTGTAATCTATTCCCATTTTTGTCAGGATCATTTTATTTAGTATTCAGGGCACGAGTTTTTTCATCAAGTATATTGGCATATTGATCAATGTCTGAATTCATTGGTCCCACTTTTACCTATTCAATGAATAAAACTAGAGGACGGCTCAGCAAAACAGATATTCGTACTGGAATCTGTACGGAATTTTGTGTTTGAATGTAAACATATAGAAGCTTTAAAATGACTTTTTAATTTCTTTTTCCGTTCTCCTGCAACATATATTACTCAGCTCTGAACTCATAAGATACCTGGGTACTCTGGTACAACTGTAGAAAAACACTGTTTATTTACAAAGCAATGAAGTGTTTTACAAATTACAAGTACATATTGGTCAATTAAAAAAAAAAAACACTGAAATATAATCCTAGCCAACAAGACATTTTAAAATTCATGCAACCTCAGAAAATGCTTCTCTAAGCCTGTGGCTAGAGGTACATAGTGGGTTGTTTTTCTGGTTTAGGTATACATGCACATTCACTCTGCAGATAGAATGTTGAAAAGTAGCCAAACCACTTTGTGACAATCTGTAATTTTGTTGACTTTATGATATTAATAATTTCTTGGAAATTATTCTCTCATCTTGTATTTCATATGTCTTCTCTTCAAATGTTAGCTGTAATTTATGATAAATTAAGACAGTTTCACTGCCTTGCTGTGGCATTCATCCATTCCATTCTTCTAATCACAGTGTGATTCAGGAGCTTACTGAAAGTTTTTAAACTGAAAAGGTGTCCTGGAATAACACACATACAAATCTCCTGGCATAACAAGACTCTATTCAAACTCTGTTCTAATCTATAACTAGCTAAAAAGTACCAAAGCACTAAGTTTTCAACAGAAGTTTCTAAAAGAAATCTATAATCTCAAACTGTGTATTTTATTTAAGTAATTTATACTTCTGGTTAAATTATTCAAATCAGAGTCAATTGCTTTCACCATTAGAAGAAAAAATCTTCAGAACAATGAAATATCAGGTGCACAGCAAATGAGATTAGTTTATCAGCCAACACTGAGTTTCTCCTCTGCTAATGTAGATCACATGTCTCTCCCAGGTACTGCTTCAAAGAGCTATCATATCTGGGAGCAAAAGTAATTGTTACAACACAATACAAGGCTCTGCTCAAAAAACAAATGACTTGGCTCATGAGGACCTAGTACTGAGAAAGCTTAATTCGCTTCCATTCACTTATCAATGAGATATGGCTCACCATAATGTTCAAATTCTTTTTGGGGAGAATGACAATGAAACTGTTATTACCAATATAAATGCTAAATTTGCCTTTTCAATTATAGGCTCATTCTTTTCAGATGGGAGCAATAGAGCAAAAATGATGATCAATGGGATCACAACAATGCTATAGAAAAAACAGTCAGTCAAAACCCAAGAGGTGTATGTTTTAAAATGGTTCTGAGGAGCAAGACAATTAACAAAAAAAATTGAATATCTAGCCCTGTGTGCAATTTCCTAATGTATTTGAGTCAATTAGAAGTCCAGGTACTTTTTTCAAATGTGGTAAGGCATTTAAGACTTTAAACCTCTTTAAAACTCAATGTCACTTTTAAGCGGTGCCATTACTAGAAATTAAAGAGGGCTTGGGTTTTTTTCAGAAACTTTAGATGGGCTTTTGTATTTCTTTTGACTGTCTTCCTATTAATATAATCATTTCACCTCAGTCATGATAGAATGAATGTCCCACCTGGTACGGGTAATCTACAGGTTAGAAGAATACTGAATACTCCTGCTGAGACTTTGCCTGATGAAATGATGTAAAAGAAAAAATATGAGAGAACTCTGGTATCTTTTCACTGGAAAATGCTGAAGTAACTGTTATGTTTCCTGCACTCTGATACAGTCTAGAATTTTATCTGTGACATTAACTAGGAAAAGCATTTCTATCCCTAGGTTGCAATTTTGGATTGAAGTTACAGGCATGCATTAGAAGTTGGAAAGTTATTTGCCAATCTCTATAAAAGCAGACCCTCTCTGTAAAGCTGGATCATATCTAAAAAGTCTTTTCCTTGTTCTTTGAGATCCTGTCTCGCTGTTTCCCACCTGCAATCTTTCTCCCATAGGAATATCTGAAATTGTGAAAACTTTGTGTAACAAAAGGTATAAATGTTGTTTCAGTCAGGAATTCCTTTCACTTCTAGACAGGGAGAGTTTTGTGTGTTCATGGCAGGCCACAATGCAGCATCAGTTCAACAAGGGATCTTGGGTGAAGGCTCTCCTGAGCATGAAGTTATAGGACTCCTGCTCTGGTTCCTGCAAATCCTAAGGACTTTTGTCAAAGGAACTGGTCCTCATTCTCTCAGTGCTTTACACATGCATCCAAACTAGATCTGTCAAGTTCTTCTTGCTTTTTGGATTTGGCTTGCACCTCCTCAGCAGTACAGGCAAAACTGAATATTGCTATACCAAAGATGGAGGGCTATAGGCATACGACTCCTGCCTTGTGAAGGGAAATGACTAGGGAATGAAACGGATTAGGGTGGGAGAATTCTTTTTTTACTGTTCTTGTACACTTTTATTTAAGCATGAATTATTATAAAAACATAGCACTTCATGCCATTCTAAGCTACTAGTTCTAATTTCTAGAGCCCTTCACCCCATGAAAAAGACTGAATTTAGAGATTTTAATATTTTCTGAATTTAGCTTGATATTCTTCCAATTACATCTATTTTTAATTTCAGTTAGGCCTTACAATATGGTTCAAGCAATTACAGCGAATATTTTACGTCTGTTTCAGAAGATTTTGGAAAAAAATGAGCAGCAACAAAGTATTTTGAGAGCAAAAGCTTGTAAAGAACACATGTTTCGCAGGAAAGGTTGTTTTCCTCTTCAGCAGTCATGATGGAGTGTTTTTTGGAAAGGAGTATGCTCGTGTACTTGAGTGTTGTTTTTGAATAAAAAGACTTAAAATCAGGTGTAGAATATTCTCCTGTCTTTATAACAGGTTAAATCCTTCATGGTCTGATTTGACTGAAGCAGTGACTGTAATAAGAATAATTTGTTGTGTTGAATGCTTAGCTGAGTCCTTGATTTGTGTAAATGAAAGTTTTAGTAAACCATATTTTGTCGTACATGTTTAGATCTGCATAGTGGGTGAAAGAGACAGCAGTTTCCAAGCATTAGACAGTACAAAATGTGGGCAGAGCAGCTGAGATCACCATGAAGCTGTTAGTTGCCATTTACTAGTACATAAATTAATAAATTAAGTTAAAATTCTGGCAGATTAAAAGAATCATCTAATTATATGATTTTGTTTCTTTTGTGGCAGTTTGTGAGGATATATTTGGAAGGACTTGTGAATAGATTTGTGTAAAAAAACATACATTGCAGAAAGAATGTCTTCCCATGCATCTTTGATGGCTTTTTTAAGATCCAGAGCAAGGAATCTAATTCTTAATAAATTATCACGGGTTATCAACTCCCCTTCCCACACATACACTTCATCAAAGACACTCTGATGAAATTTGATTAATTTTATTTGAAAATTATTTTACCATATCATAGGTTTTATCCCGTTACCATCAGTTGAGTGTGACTGTAAAAGAGTAATATTACCCTCAGCTTTTGGGTATCTTTTATATCATCAGCTGTGATCTAGAACACACCGGTCCAGATAGGGGGAAGAAGGAACCTATGATGATTGTTGAGGAGTTGTGTGAATCAGCAGGTGAACTGCATATCAGGTTTCCATTATATAAATCTCTTGCCAAGTGCAAACAATGTGGGTCATATTGTTTTCAAACTACGGCTTTAGTATTCAATACTACAGCATTTGCATCTGTTTATGGCGTGACCAGCTGTAAATACAGAAACAATGAAGAAGAAAACCTTTTACGCCCTCCCAGCTTCTGGTGCAAGAAGACTGATTTCCTGTTAGGAGATCAGTTGTTTAGAATCTCAACTTTTTGCTGAGGACATTTGTTCAACCTTTTCTGAGGAAGTTTTTGCAGTTGTTTTTGCTGCTCGAGACAGTATGCCTGTAAGCAACCTCAACAGATGGCTCAAGGGCTCGGGTAGTGACTTCATTTCTGTGAGTTCCAGCCACTTCACTTCTTTTGGCCACATCCTAAGCACAACACTTAACAGGAGAGGTATAATTTAGAAGTTGTAGTATAACAATACCATAGTAACAAGTGTACTGACTATACTGTACTTTCTACTGTAGTGTAGAAACTGTAGGAAAAAAGTACAGTCATACTTGTGTATAACCATAACCACCTAAGACTGACAGATCTTTTTCTGACACTATTAATGGATGTAACCAGTTCAATAAAATCTTAATATAGAAGCTATTACAAAAAGTGTAAGGGAATTAGGAATCACAGTGCTAAAAGGCTACAAAAGAATTTTGCTACCATGAGCTCATAATTTTTCAAAACACCCCTGAAGATATTTGGAATATATCATTCTTCTCTAATTAATGCCCTGAGATTATGTACACATTTCAGTGAGATTTCTTGGGGCACTTGATTTACTGAGGGAGAATTACTGTGTATTTTCATTAAATCACACTCATTAGTTGTGTACTAATAAATAAATTTGAAAAATGGTGAATAACTAGATACAATTGAATAAGGACAGCAAATTGTGATATATAACCTATCTCGTCAGAGTATTTTGTTGATTGCTATTTAAATATACTTTGTCATGATTGTGTCTTATGGTAGCAGTCACTTAGAAGTATTTTTAGCATGAAATCTCCTAGAAAATGCCAGTTTTTCAGAACATTTTTGATGTATTAATTTTTAATACTTGTCCCAAAGCATTTCTAAAAGTAAGGATAGAAAAGTATATCATAGGGAGATCTAACTCCACATTGTGGAAATGCTGGTTTTCTTCTTAAACAGACACTTGGAGTCTTTATTTTTATTAAACTTCTGTCAGTTCTAAATATTCAGTTTTATTGCTCTTACTTTCTTACATGAAGACTGCCTCTTTAACTCAGTTTACTCAGTGTTACATTAATGTAACCTCAGTGTTACATTAATACCATCTTTCTTATATTTAGCTTTATATAACTTTGATTTTTCTTTACATGACATTATTTCTCTGGATTGGTTAGAGTCTTATCAAAATGTCTCTTTAATCATTGCGGTTTAGTTCATTATTTTCATATCACTCTGATGACTCCTCAGGGAAGCCAACACCTGTTAGATGTTCACTTTTGCAAAATGTGTTTGTGTAATATTGCAGACATTAATTTTTAAAGTGGGAGAATAGTGTTTCATCTCTGAATTTTCTGCTTTATAAGCAGAAGGCTTCATCTAAAGTTTTTACTTTATCATACCTAGTTTTGAACTACTTTAATACTGAAGAAAGAGTTATTAAATGGTCAAGTATAAAGCAGAAATCCTCCAGTGGAGTAACTATGTATAATAATTCTTTCAGTAATGCAGGGCATTACTTCTTTAGGGAAACAAACCTTTTAAAAAATCTCTTTAATTTATATGAGCTCTGATATACATTTTGTCTGGAAGGCTGAAGGAATGTTTTCCAATGTACAAAACTTTGGGACCAAAAAAACTCTCTTCACATCACTGAGGTAATATGCTGGGCAATCACCCAGCACATGAAATTGAAAAAGGGAAAGTGCCAGATTCTGCACTGGGATGGAGCAACCCTGGGTGCACGAACAGCCTGGGGAATGAGATGTTGGAAGGCAGTGCCATGGAAAGGGACGTGGGGGCCCAGGTCGATGGCAAGTTGAGCATGAGTCAGCAGTGCCCTGGCAGCCAGGAGGGCCAACCCTGTCCTGGAGGGCATCAGGCACAGCATCGCCAGCCCGGCAAGGGAGGGGATTGTCCCGCTCTGCTCTGCACTGGGGCGGCCTCACCTCGAGTGCTGGGGGCAGTTTTGGGTGCCACAGTATAAAAAAGATATTAAACTATTAGAGAGTGTCCAAAGCAGGACAATGAAGATGGTGAAGGGCCTGGAGGGGAAGCTGAATGACGAATGGCTGAGGTCACTTGGTCTGTTCAGCCTGGAGGAGACTGAGGGGAGACCTCATTGCAGTTACAACTTCCTCATGAGGGGAAGAGGGGCAGGCACTGATCTCTTCTCTGTGGTGACCAGTGACAGGAGCCAAGGGAACAGTGTGAAGCTGTGTCGGGGAGGTTTGTGTCAGGTACTAGGAGAAAGGTTCTTCCCCTAGAGAGTGGTTGGGTGCTGGAACAGGCTCCTCAGGGAAGACAGCAACAAGCCTGTGTATTTGGACAATGCTCTTGTACCCATGGTGTGACTCTTGGGGAGAATGTGCAGGGCCAGGAGTTGGACTCGATCGTTTAGGTCCTTTCCAGCTAGGCATATTCAGTGATTCTGTGGACTCATGATTTGCTCCATTGCCTTCATTTTTCAGAAGACTGACTTCAGTTACTTTGCATTTGAGATGGATGGGAAAGCTCTCAGCCAAAGTTCTTTGAATCTGAAGGCAGTAAATGTTATTTTCCTGCACAGTCAAGCATGCTCAGATACAGAAAAGGGAAAGCTCACTTGCCTTAGGCACCCAAAGGCAGCTGAGCTTAGTGCTGTTACTGAAGCTCTTGCGGGGGCCCCTTGTGTCCTTTCCTGTACAGTTGCAGGCCTGATGTGACATCCTTAGTGAAATGTTCCCTCTTTCTTGAGATTTGGCCATTATCAAAGTAACATTATATCAGGACAGTTTCAACTCTGAGTACTTAGCCCTTGTACGCCTGGTTTTCCTCTTATTTTGACCTATAGAATTTCACATGCCAAGGGGTATGTGCATGTGTTACAAGTCACATTCACTGCATAGGACAGAGGAGAACTAAACTTAATAAGAAATGTTGAAATGGATGTTCCATAGCTAGTAGTACAGCTTCAAAGGCATGCTGCATGAGAAGTTTATCAAAATCAGTCATGTCCTTTTTCATACTCTGTCAAGTCCTAGCTATTAAATCTGTCATCAAGCAGTTGCTCAGCTTGCCAAAGGATGTCTTGAGCTGAAGTCCAGAGAATGGAGCATATAATTGAATCACTACTGACCAGCTGTCACAACAACCCTCTCCTCCCCAAACATTAATGAAAAGAAGATAATGAGACGTCGTGATTCAAACTTTTATTCTGACGACATCCCATTGTTCTGTTGTAGCACTGAGCCAAGAGAAATCATCCTCCTCATTACATTTTCCAAAAGCTTATTATAAGCACTTGTGTGCTGCTGATATCGCCCCAGGAGCTGACTGAAACTTCAGAGATGAAGCCAATATGCTCTTTGAGATAATGGTAATGTATGCAAAACAGAAAAGCAACAACAACAAAAAAACTGTCCTAGAAACATGAAAAAAACCTCACAATTTTAGCACACCTGAAGAATGACACAGATGTTACTGATATTTGTGATTACCTTATTCTTTAACTAAAATGTAATTAAACACCAGTCAGATCTTAGAACTGCTAGAGAATACAGACCTACTCTCAGACCTATTCAGTTAGGATCCTCCCTGTGTATGAGGGAAGAAGCATCCTTCCTGGAATGCCCTGTCATATCTATTTTGTTGCCATATAATCCCAGTCTCTCTAATGCAACTTGGCTTGATCTTGTAATTATTATAGAAGTGCTCTATAGATACATGGAATTTTTTTTTTTAAAATGCAGTTATGCAACTAAGTAGAAAATGTGACAGCATCATTTTAAAACAAGAGACATGAGGTGTAGGCATACCTTCATAAAAGCCAGGATTTCTTGTCTGTCTCTGGGAAAGTCTTGACTGCTGGGAAAGTCTGCATGGCCTAAGTAGCCTAAGCCTTGGCTAGCCACAGCTCTGAAACAGGCTTGTGTGAGCCAGTAGTGGCTTATGGGAGAGAACTTACGCTCCTTTCAGACTTTGAGATTGTTAAAACAGAAGGGGGAAAAGGGGAAGTTATGGAGAATAAAAAAAGAGAGATTTTAGTCAATTCATGTGATGCCTTCCTTAGTTGCTACCTTATTTTTAAAAGAATTCTTTGCAAATAGTATTGTCAATACTAGTAAAGCTGAATAAACAAAGAGAAAATGATGGCAAACTGTATGACCATTGTTTCTGTTTTGTAGAAGGCTGTAAGTATGAAGTTATATCAAGCTTCGATCTTAACAAAACGAACTCTGTCATAGCGCTTAAGAAAAATGATTTGACAAATATATATAAGGGCAGAAACACATCCTTTCTATTTACATTTTTCTGAGAGCATATTCTGAAACACATCTGTTGTTGAGACTTCAGACAATGAAGGTAGATTGCTATTAATGATTTATGTCAGTTGAATTAGAGATGATTTATCACTGTTTTCTCTAAAACAACTGACTGTAGAAAAGGAAAAGAGTTCTCTTACTTTGTTTCCTGTCAGAGAAAATTGTCATAGGACTGGATTCATGGTGCTCAGACCACCACAGTGCTTTTATAACTCCAGTCACTTTGACTTTTTTCATGTGGAGTTTTGGAGTGGAATCAAATCAGTGCTTTGCTTTAGAATGATATATACATGATGCAAATTCACTACATAAATGCATCTGTGACATGCAGGAGATGATCAGAGCTATAAATAAGCCTGTTTTGTTTTGATCTGAATTTTGGTAGACCAAAGAACCTTATTCAAAATTTGCTATTAATGAATATATACAGTTAATGGAAAAGTTATTTCCTTCCCAAAAGAAAAAAACCCAAAAAAACCCCTGTGACCCTCCCCCTCCCACCCCCCCACCTCAAAAGCCCCACTAAAAAAACTAAAGAGGAGAAAAGAATAAATTAGACCTGAGTTCTTCCAGAGTATAAAATATGGACACAAATGGCTTGGTTCCCCCAGTCCTGCAAGTTATGATGTTCCACTAAACCTCCACTGTTTTTTTGTTTGTTTTTTTTTTTTTTTTTAACTGGAGGGTTGCTTACTTTTTGAGAAAATGATTGCAAGAATCTTTATTTGTGAGGTGAGAATTCAATTTCTGCAGAGGAATTTAAATAGCGAGCAAGGACAGTTATCTTTCTGATACTTGATAAATGGAAAAAAGATTTACTTATCTTGAGGTGAGATTACTTTTCAGAGAGGATGACATTTATTACCTCAAGGACATATTTCAGAAAATCCCTATTCTTTATCCAGAGGTGATAGTTCTGTTCATCAGAGAAGAAGGCAATTGGGAAAAGAAAAAATTAATTATATTTTTATGTGCTTGAGCAGGGGATGCAATTGGTTTGTTTCTACAGAGGACACCAGTGGAATAGTGAGTGTGTTCTGCAGAGAAGGAAGAGTTTATCCAGTGAGACTTGTTCCAAATTCTTTTCAATTCTGTGGTAAACTTCCTGTGCTCTTAATCCTCATCTGTTAATTCCTAAATAGACAAATATCCCTTCTGTTGGGTAGTCAGCTTGAGAGTGAAATCAATTCCCCTCCTCAGCTTCCCAAAAGCCCAATCATTTCAAGAGCAGCAGAATTAATGACTTTCATTGGATTTGCGTCCTGTCCATTGCCTTCCCCCTTATAACTCCAGCCACCTGTTTTGTCCTCTTTCAACCCTTCTTGGCATACCTACATGTCCCCTTGCCATACATCCTGCCACTACTGTTATTATTTCTCCTCCTTCCCACCAAGGTGCCTTCCCTGTCCAGCTGTACCATTGGCTGAAGGTCCTGTGCCTGAATCTGTGCTACAGGGGGTGTTGCTGGGTGATGCTTCTGCCTACCCTGCCTGCAGTGAGCTGGGGAATCACAGAGCTCACACCTTCCCTTTCCCTTCCCCTTCCCATTGCCTTCCCTTTTCCTTAGGACATTAATTCAGTTTTCTGCCTTCTCCCTGTTTCTCATCCCCTGAGACTTCTGCCTCAGTCACATTTATTGAAATAGGCCAAGGGAGTAAAAACTATTTGGAGAAAGCTGACATATGGATAAATAGTGCTATTATATAAAGTTCCTCCTTCATTAGAGAATCAGCCTAAAAATAAAAGAAGAAAAAAACCCCTCTTTCCTAGAGAAATGGATTTCTTCATTTGTATGTAGCAAGAAATCAAATTGACATGTTTCCAAGGTGTGAGTGAATATAGAGGAGTAGATTATCATCCCCCTTTTGAAGGGATGCTACCTGGGTAGATGTTCTTCTGCTGGTAATTGTAAGCCCTTTGAATTCAGACCTTTTGATTTCATTATACTATGGCACACGTCTCAGGGCTTTCTGGAAGACACCTGTTACTTTCCCATGGTACCTATGGGAGAAACACCCATGAAAAGCTGGAAGAGATGTATACTAACTCAACACACAAATGGTTCTGTTTTGTCCTAATTCCAAAGCAAATGCTTCTTAGTTTTTGGGGTTAGCTGTCCTCTGCATGACCTTAATCTGAGGAGAGTTTGCTTTCCCTTTCTCCTGAATAACTTCTGTGCATCAGATGTCCTGCCTTCAGCATGTTTGATCTGTTTAGCAGGCCTAAGTCTAGATAGCACAGCCTATGTGCCTGCCCTAGTGTCCCAAGGCTTGCTGCTCTTTGGCATGTGACTGTGGCTTCTTGCCAGGCAAACAGAGCAAATGTGGTCCAGAGCCAACAAGCACCATGTTCTGGCTTGAGTTTTTGCTGGGGTTGAACAGTGCTGAAGTTACCTCAGTAGTCTTGCTGCAGGCTGAGAAAATAAAATAAATCAGATGCCTGATAATAAGGAATGCTCCTTGTGGGAAGGGTAACTAATCAAAGACACCTTCATAAACAGTCAACAGTTCTAAGAGAGGTGGGGCAAACTGAATAACGTCAGATGCACCATTTCTGGACCAGCTTCTTTTCAGTCCTCAGTGAAAAAATGTTCATAGGGTAGATGTGCAAGGAAGGACCTTTTCCTCCCTCTTGAGCTATAAATGTGTGTTTTGAGAGGATGAAGAAAAGAACAAACACATATTTTCAAACTTCTCAGGAATTAAGGATTCTTTCAAAAAGATCAGTGAAGTTAACCACTTCTCCAGATGTCCTTAAAAATTGGCAAAAAAAATATTAAAAACTGAGATTATATTAGATTTCCAAATTACTTAATTGATCTTTTTCTTTGTAAATATTTTGTCAGTATAGATTGAGTTAGGTTAATGTTAATTAATTTTTATTCTAATCTTTTGCCCGTATTTTAATATTGTGAAGGTTAATTTTATGCTGCAAAAATTTGTCTTTGCAATGCTTATGTAAGATTTACTCTTTTTCTACTTTGGATAATGCATAATTTAGTATGATATTACAAAATGAGACTTTCCATCAGCTTTCAATAATCTACTTTTTGTTTGACAAAAACCAATATGACCTTATATTTATTTGGCACCTCTGAAAGTATTGAGAGTCATTCACACTGCTCTGGTATGATTTATTAAAAGGCCAGACATTGAATTCTGGCCTGCAGTTCCATACACAGAAGCTATTAAATATTCTCTCTAAGAATCTAAGAAAATCTCACCTCAGGTTTTTTTCTGCTGAAAATTATTTATTTTTGATAAAATGGAAGCAAATTAGATATGCTTTTGCACAACAAGAATTAACAGAAGACATATAGCAGGGGCTACTAATCATAGAGCAAATGAATGAATTCTATCATGTCACCTACTTCTTCTGGCATAAATTATGATTGTTATGCTATATGTCCTTTAGTTAGGATAAAATTTCTTCAGCAGCTTCATTCTCTCATTTTTAAAAGGTATATATTTTGTAGTCTTATTCTGAACAGATTATTTAACAGGCAGTTTTTCTTTATTATTTTATGTGGCATTCAGGATATTGTGTGAGTGGTTTATAAATAAAGGATAAAACTTGCTTGAAGAGGATAAAAAGAATTACTTCTTTCTTACACTATCATATGTCTCTTCTGTCAATGAGGATAGTGGTAATAGCACCACTATCCATTAAATCAACACTTTCCCTTTCCCTGTCTAGTTTCATACTGTTTCCCATTACCACACTGTCGGGACAAGTTCTGTGTAAAACCAGCTGTTTAAAGTGGAATACCTTGCATGTCTTCAGCTGCAAGAGAGGGGTTAAAGTATGGTTGTGAAAGAAATTCATTGGGCTCTGCTTTTAATAAGCAGAGGAACTTCATTGCCTTTGTGACATTACAGATGACAGATCCAGGCAACATTTAACCTTTCTCTACAACCTCTGCAGCCTCTATAGGAGTCCTGAGTCATTGTTTGTAGAGACCTATAGGTATCACAGACCCAAATGTCTTAAAAGTCTTCTAGGTCGCCTTCATGTGGGAGCATGGCATAATTCTCTGTATAGAAAACCTGGTCTTTCTGTTCAGGAGCACAACTACAGGTTCAGTGGGCCCTGGCAGAAGAGGAAGAGTCTTAGGGAGGATGAACAGATTTTGTGGATGACTTGTTGGCTCTGACGTGATGGTCCGTCTAAGATGAGATGGTGAAAGCTGAGTTTATTGCTCCAGGCTTCCTTTCCTGATCAGCAGCAGGGGCTTGCAGACAATGTACTTGACTACTCTGATGGTAGTTATATCTAAAGGTCTTTCCACTGAGTCTCCAAGGAGCCTGAAGAGACCAGCTCAGATCTGGTAAATATGTCGAGAGATTGAACTGAGGAAAAACGAATCTTGCTCCTGGCACTGCATGCTATTCTCCTTTAAACTTACTTGGGATTCAGCTATTTGCAAGATTGGAGTGTGGTGTTTTGAAAACACTGCCTTTGATCATTCTAGTGGCCATTATTCCTCTTTAGGAATATATGGAGAATGCCAGTAGCGGGAAGGAAAAAGGACAGAGCCATGTTTTCATTATTGCAAAGGCGATGCCATAAAAACATTGTGTACTCAGAATCATAGAATCAAAATATCATTTAGGTTGGACAAGACCTCCAGGATCATTGAATCCAACTTGTGACTCATCACCACCTTGTCAACTAGACCATGGAACTACGTGCCACATCCAGTCATTTTTTGTACACCTTCAGGGATGGAGTATACTAATTCCTGGGAGAAGAGGCCAACACACACCTGGCTACAGCCTTCTTTCAGGTAGAGACCAGATGAGTTGGCCTCAGCTCATGGATCCAGCCTGTCCAGATCCCTCTGCAGAGCCTTCCTACCCTCCAGCAGAACAACACTGCCACCCAACTTGGTGTTGTCTGTGAACTTACTGAGGGTGCACTCAATCATCTCATCCAGATCATCAATAAGACTGGACCCAATATTGAGCCCTGGGGAAACCCAGTAGTGACTGTCTGCCAGCTAAATGGGGCACCATTCACCACCAAAGTTGTGCTAATGCTCAGTTTCATAGGAAACACACACACACACGTATATATATACATATATATGTATGTGTGTATATATATATATATGTGTATATATAAACATTCCTCCATGTTAGAAGAACTTAATAACATCATATAGTAAATTAGAAATATGGAATTTTTGAAGGGTAGGGCAAGGGAAAATGGCAGAACCTCTTATTAATGTTTTTCTCTTATTTCTCTGAGAACAAAGAACAATCCAGAAGAAATGAAGGCTGCCACATCACAGGTAGAATTTTACCCTTGAATTTAGGGCATTATCTCTCCAGAAGTGGTGAGGACTGCCAGAAGCTCAAGTCTGCCAGCTGCTCTAGTCAGGGAAATATAGCATCTGGTTTGGATTTACCAACCATTTCAAACTGACCTTTTTCACTTTAAATTAAGAAGGAAAAAAGGGAGGGGGAAGAAAGGAAAAATGCTGGCAGTGTAACCTTGTACCTTCTATGCACAATGTGCTATTTCAGATGGCTAGCCCTGATGTATCCATGGAAAATGCATTTCTTTGCTCCCTTGTGGCAGGCCTCCCAGCCTTAGTGCAATCTTTTTTTTTGGTTATAAAATCATCTAGATAACTTTAGATACATTAATAGCAAAAGCAGCCTTGAAGGGAAAAAAACAGTGTGTGTATCAGTGACTGCTGCAAGCTCTCCTTCAAAAAAACCCCAATTTTTTTCTGAAATGGCTTTAGTAAGATGGATAGGAAAAGACAACTTTGTTTTACATGTCATTCTACAGGTCTTTAGTGCCTAGAGCTTCTGAAGGACTTTCTAGAAGAGTCAAGAATGACTTAAAGTCCTTACAAAAGTCAAGGCTAGAATTACACCTAGTGCGGTAATTTTTGTGTGTTTTTTCTAATCCGCTAGATTTATGCAAATGCATCACAAAAAAGTGATAAGGATGGAAATTTTTCATGCTGTTTGATCCTCAGCAGAAGTTCTGAAATGTTAAAGTCAAAGTTAACTGTGCCTTGCAGAAGCCTGTCTAAAGCTTAGGACCCCAGTATGTTTTTTTTCTTAGTGGTTAAATACCTCTATATCCACAGCAAGTCCCTTGAAAATTCTTATGTCACCTGCATGTGAAGGAAGGACTGAGGAATGAAGTGTGGATGTGCTGTTAAGTATGAGATCCAGACAGATCATTTCAGAAGACTTGATGGTGCTGAGCATTCAAAATGCAGACAGGTCTGGAGAGAGACCAAGCATTGCTTATAGTCTTTTAGGGTATACTTGCAACTGTTTATCACAGAATCATAGAATATCCTGAGTTGGAAGGGATCCACAAGGATCACTGAAGTCCAAGTCCTGGCCCCGCACAGGACCATCCCCAAGAGCCACACCATGTGCCCGAGAGCATTGTCCAAATGCTTCTCAAACTCTGTCCGGCTGGTGCTGTGACCACTTCCCTGGGGAGCCTGTTCCAGTGCCCAACCACCTTCCAAGTGAAGAACCTTCCTCTAACATCCAACCTAAACCTCCCCTGACAGAGCTTCAGGCCATTCCCTCAGATCCTGTCACTGATCATGAGAGAGAAGAGATCAATGACCCTCGGCTTCCCCTCATAAGCTACTTGTAGACCGCAATTAGGTCTCCCCTCAGTCTCCTCCAGGCTGAACAAGCCAAGTGGCCTTAGCTCTGTTTATTTTGCAGCTGTTTGCAGATATTACAAGTATTTTATCCATGGTTTCTAACTTTTGGACACAAGAATACAAGAACTGTGGAGCTTTTGGTCAGATAGTTCCAGCTCAGAAACATGAATTATGTATCTTCTATGGTTAGTTTATGTTTTTCATTACCTTCAACCATTTAATTTATTTTATACCTCTTATTATCACTTTACTTTCTGCAGCATTCAGTAAAGTCTAATCTCAGATTGAAAGTAAAGAATAGTTAAGTGTGGATATTGAATATACCAGCTGTTTTTTATCTCTAAGAAGATAATCACATTTCCTAAAGAGATTACTATATATATATATTTAAAGAGAAAAGAAAGCTCTGACTAGTGAGTTTGCTTCAGCTCCCATGAGATTTAACAGGAAATAGTAGTTATTAAGGCTTTATCTGGGAATATCACCCTGGATTCCTATTTTTTAACATCTTGGTATTTGTTGCTGTGAAGACTATGAAGTGTTCTATTGAACTCCTTTAAGGTAAAAGTTCATAGGATCAAAGATAATGACTTGTGGCTACACCTCAGCACAGCTCTTTTTCTCACAGGGCCCCTTCACCAACTTCACATTTGTTACTGTCAGAGACGGAGAAGCACTACTGGTAAGGGGAAAAAAATGTGCGAAAAAAAGGAGTGTAAAAACCTACTCTTTTGCTGATGAAGCACTGAATTGACAGCAGTAGGATCACTCCAGTTTCCAGGCAGGAATCAGGGAGGAAAGGAGAAACCATCTGATGCGCAGCAAATAACAAGGGTCTAAGCAAAGGGATCAGCACAGTGATGTACACAACAGCAGCATCATGAATGCCTTGGTATTCTCATAAAACCTGTACTAATCGTGCTGATTATTGTTCATTGTATGTAACCCATGGTCTTTGTCGAGCACAAGTAATAGGAATGACTTGTGCAGCTTTTTTCCCTGCTCAGGGTTGCATCCATTTTGGAAGTTGGATATATTGAAACTTAAACAATAAAGTTATAGCTTAAAGGAAATTTTAGACTTATTGAGTGCCAAAAAGACATACACAACAATTTGCTAATGAAAAATTATGCCAGGAATTCAAAGTCTGCTCTAAGGCTTAGTTGATTTTGTCTTTCCATGACACTGCTGCACAGGAAGATTATTTCTGTGTTATGGTAGCTGGTGAGATGTTGTATGTTGTAAATGTATAGCACTGTCCAGGAAAACACTTGAGAGTAGAGACAGAGTATGCACATTTGAGAAAATGAGGCACTAATATCCTATTAACAGCAGATGATTATGAATGAGCGTATTCCCTGAGGCCTTGAACAAAGTCAAGAATGAAAATGAGCAATAATTCTCCAGTTTGTTATGTCTGCGTTAAACAAGTTTCCAAGAGGAATTTCTCACTATTTCTTCAGCAATGACTGAAGATATGGTTTTTTCATGAAGTGAATATTTTGCAAGAGCCAGAGATCCATCATAATCGACTGGGCCAAAGTCATGTAAATAAAAATATGTTTTCACACAAAATGAAGAGGTAATGACATCATCAAATACAAATACTCTGTTACAGTAGCTGGTAGATAATGACTTAAAAATTTGGCTTGGCAAAGATTGTAACTCAGTGCTTCAAAATTGGCAAAAGGAGACTAGGCACCTAATAGTCATAGGTATTTTTGAAAATCCTAGTGAAAAAAAATCCTGTCACTGTTACTGAAACACTTTTCCTGTGAAAAATTAATGTATAAAGTAGAGAGGTTGAAATAAGAGGGAAGATTACTTTTCTGAAGAACAATATATTCAGTATTTAAATAAAATTATGCATTATCTCTTTGTATCTTATTAATTAGAGTAGCTTTATAATATGAAACTCATTATTAGGCTACCTGCTTATAAGCAAGGTTGTCGTGTAGCGTTACTAAACCTGACCAAGATACACACTGTGATTGAGCCATGACAGTGTATAGAAGTGGCCTAAATTCCACTTAGGAGCCTTGGCTTAGAGAGCTGGGTCCTCTGCTGTAGGAGTATCTGAGTATCTTTGGGGTGAGAGTCACAAAGCCTAGGTGAGATGAGCACCTACACAGCAGTGTATGGGTGGAATGATGGGGTTTTCCTGTATAGGGCTTGGTTCTCCTCTCCCATTCTTAAAGTCGAGCATTAAATGCAGCAATACCCCTTGCATTAAATTTCACTGCAATTAATATGCCGGACAGTTTTCCTAAATTAAATGTGTTCAATGTGCAATTTAATACTAGCTGGTTTAATTAGTGTGGTCTTTATCATAAAATAACACATAAAATTGTATACGGGAAGTAGCAGTGATAAAATAGGAGAATATGAGCTAGTAAGTGGGTAAGATTTCTGCAATTATATACAATTTCTTTATTAGTATTTCCCCAGAATAACCATTATCTCTCATTTTACCTATCTACTCTTCCTCTTTTACATCTATTTTCATTTTCTTTCTGTATCCATGCAGAGATAAATGAAACAGATTATATGCCTTTTCTATAGTACATGAATTTGCCATAATACATGTCTATATTGCTTCATTATTAACTTGTTAAGTCTCTGGTGGAGGTTCCTCAAACTCTCACCATTTCCCTATTAATGTCAAGGAAGTAACAACTGCTACAGTTGTCTCATATGTGATACCATAACCAGGGAATATCACTCTGGACTGCTGTTTTCTAGCAACTTGGTGTTTGTTGCTGTGATGACTAAGAAGACCACTACTGATCTCCTATAAAATAAAAGTTCATTGGATGACAGAAAAACACAAGCCATGTGTTGTTCCTCATCTGTGATTAAAGTGACCACATGGAAATAATTTTCCCCTGTTAGTGGTCAGCTACTGTTACTGTAATATGGAGTTTTCTGGAAGAAACTTGTTAGTAGTAGATAAGAAAGGAGAAGTGCAGGCCATGACAAGAAGAGATATTTGCATCTCTGGCAAGTGGACAATTTGTTTGACTTTATAATCCCTCTCCAAAATCTGGGGGAGAGCTGTTCTTAGGAAACGCCTTACTAAGTCTCTCAAAGAGCCTTAAACCTTATGATTATGGGGCAGAAAGACTTCTGAAAGTTGATGGGTAGAGTTCTCATGCTGTACTACAAAATGTGTGAGACAAGCCATCGCTTCATCATCAGATTTCAGCATCTGTTCTCCATGGGCATTGTGATTTAATGCATGTGTCAGAAGTCCAGCGTAACTCTCCCTCTGCTCACAGAGATTTCCCTTGTCTGAAGGGCTCAGTCTTGTTTTTTGTATTGTATGTTGTCTGAAATGAAAATGACATATCATCTGCTTTTTCTTCTTTCCAATGGTTTCACTGATATGGAACTAAGGGAAGTCTGGAATAAAAGACTATGCTATGATATTCTTTCTTTATGAAAGTCATGGGTTGTTTTTTGGTTTTTATTTTTTGTTTTTTTTTGAATTTTATTTTTAAGAAGTATGTCTACCACTCTCTGGAACATTTCATCTGTGTTGTCATTTCCAAAGTTGATGACATCAAGTTGTCATTTCCAAAGCCATCCCAGACAACGCTTGTTAGAAGGTCCCTCAAAACAGCAGTGCTAGGTTTGCAGTTGGACTCAAGGATCTAAAAGGTCTTATCCAATATAAAATGTTATATGATTTTAAAATATAGAAATTGTTAAATAAAACTAAAGGTACTGTAGCAGTGTACATTTTTTATAGAACACTCATTATGTTAATTGATTTGATATTGTATGTGTAAAGAAATGGGATAGAGCTGACAAGGAGAACTTGAATGGAAACTTGATCACCACCTCAAGTGTAACAAATTGCTATAGGAAATAAGGACTAAGCTTCTCCAAATGGAAGCTGAAGCATAGTACAAGCAAACCCCTTGCTTTATGTTAACACTTTATTTCAGTTCAATATCCTGTATGGACATTGTCCACTTTTTTTAATAAATGTAGTCATAATAATAAGGGATCCTCTGCAACTGGGAATTGTACATAATGTCTACAGAACTTTTGATAGTTTCCATGTAGCTCTGAGAATAATTATTAGCTTTTCTGGGGTGAAAACATGACAATTTTTTATTACTATAATTGTCAGCCTCAGTGATATCTTTGATTATGGTACCTTATGTTTCACAGCACAATCTATTCAGAATAAAGTGAGTAACTTCATGGTCTCTTTGACTTCAGTCTGTCTTTATGTGTCCCTCCATGTAGTTGTGTGTAAAGCAAGTTCTCCTGTAAGCAGGAAGTGTCCTCATATCTTCAGTAAAAAAAGACTTAGATTGTTATTTTTATTGTGTACAGTGAAATGGGTTAAAACTCAGTGTGACAAGCTGACTCTGAAAGTTATATCTGGTTCTGTTTGCTTTTTCTATAGCTGCTTTCTGTTTGCCATACCTTTGGCAAAGCAGGGTAGCCTCTTTAAATTGTTACTGCACTCAAACTCAAGACCCAGTGTACCCAGTTCTGTGTGTGGGGCAACTTTAGGAAGTGACTTTTCCCTTTCTGAGCCTCTTTGTTTATCTGAAAAGCAAAGGTAATGATGTTGACGTACTTTGCATAGTGCTTTGGGACTTGCTTGTTGAAAGAGACATGCAAGAGTGAAGTATTGTAATTACCATTGTTCTTCAAAGATTGTAATTTTTTAGTTTAACCAAAGCAGTTTTGGTAATTTCTAGCTTTATTATTTTACCTTTTATATTCTATTATACCACTAATGTACTACCTTATTTAGTGAATTAAATATTCTGAAATTATTTTCTAGTGTTGAATTCTGGCTAATATATTTACTGTCTTAATAAAACAACTTCGGTTCTATTGGAAGATTAAAATGCAGATGAGATGAACTGCCTGAAGAAAGAATACTCACTTAATAAACTAGTTTATTACTATAACGCTGTAATCTGGAAACAATTTTTCAGTCTATTAGCATACATAAAAACATTGTTATCTCTGTGTTTGTTTAAAATAATTCTAAAACCTGTTTTACAGAAGAGTTGAAGTTTAAAAGGTGAGGTGACCTGGGTGAAAATTGATGGATTTTATGATTGATATTTATTGCTGCCTTCATGTTTGTTTTATTACACTTCTGGATGTATTTGTTATTGATATACATGGCTAATACTTTTAGAATCCTACTAAGTTCTTGAAATCAATTTACATATCGTGGTAGTGTAAAAAGTTCATAAGCAAAATGTAAAAAATATTTCCCCTGTGCAGGTAATTTTTGATTTTATTGATCATTTACCCATGATTTTTGAAGGGACAGAATATAAATACAGCTCCAAATTTACTTTTTCTCTCACACAACTAATTTAATGTAAAGCAAAATGCATACTTTCCCCGTGACGGTCCTGATATACCTCTAAATTAAGGGTGATAAAGTTTTACAGAGCTGTATATGGTACTGTTCTCTAGAGAACTCTACATATCAACGAGGATATGAGGTTATTAAAGAATAAGTTATGTATGTATGTTTCTATATATATAATTCATATGCAGTATTTTTGCTGCAGAAGAAGGAAAGGCAGGCACCATCTGAAAGCAGATAACACGTATCTAGTGAAAGTACCATACCACTTTGCATGTGGTCAAATAAAATACACAAAATACAAACACAAAGGCAGCACATAGATACAAGGACCCCTTTATGTTGCTCTGTATCATCAGCCTGCTCTGTGACCTTTTTGCCAATTTTTCCTGTTGTACCTCTCATGCAGAGTTTTCCAATTCCAGATTTTGTAAAGAAAATTCATAGCAAAACTTTGTATATTCAATATAATTCAGTAAAGAGGAGAAAAAAAGTTGTGGGTGACATCATGAGGCCTTTCTGTTAGTCAGTGATTTCTCTATTCTTATGATAAGCAGAATTCTTCTTTAAGAGGTTTTCTGCAGGGCCCTGATCCCTGACCAGCTGGTCAGCTATAGGTCCTAGGTCGCCTGGGCAGGAGAGATCAGAGAGAAGCAGGCTATGAGGGGAACTCCCTCCTTGCTTAGGTGGTGCTGCAGGCTCAGCCCTCGATCTCAGCCCACACCACTCACCTGGCTGGGTGTCTCAGGGCAGCAGTGCAGGGCTCAGTGCCTGCCAGATGGCCTTGTGTCCCCTGTGGCCTCTGCTAACCTGCCTGAGGGCCAGCTCCACTCCTAGGCTTCCTGATGTCTTCTAAACAAATGTTTTCTTGATGACTTCAGATGCAGTTAGCTAGATGTTCTCCCCTGGTAGATATTTGGGTCTTGATTATATTGCTCAATTCTAGAGCATCTGATAAAGCTAGGAGTTTGAAAAGTTGGTCAAAGAAATAGCGCCTTCCTTGTGTTCTGGTATCTGTTAGAAAGCAAATCTCCTTTTTTCTCTCTTCGTTTTTCCTTTCCCTTCTTCCTTTCCCCTTCTTTTCTCTTCTTTTTATTATTATTTTTTAAGGGCAATTGTAACTGAAGCTCTCAAATTTCAGAGAAGAATAATTAACATAGGTATTTCTGTCCTTTCCTGGGAAAGTTTGTCAATATTAAAGCACTTTGATACATGACAACAGGATAAGATGCATTAACCTCAAATTGATGGAAAGATCACAGGTGATTTCCTTTTTTAACTGATACTCATGTGAAAACCAGGACATAGTTGAGGTAAAGCAAATCTGTAATTATATTAATTAGAATAAACCAATAACTTAGTATTTATCATTTGTTTAATTTATGTTGTTCACATATCTTTAGATCAAGTCATAAATATAGTTAGGAATTCGGCCTGAAAAGTACAATTTAATTACTATAATACATCTCTTTTCATGCATACAGAAATAAAATGGTCAACAGGCCATTTCACTTCCTTTATTTCAGAAAAGTGCATATAAATGACACAATGAAAAATGCTTGCAGGCAAGGTTTTTATAAGACTGGCAAAAGATGTCAGGTGATGCACTCAGGTGCACATTTAGATGTCATTACCTGAAGACACACATATGAAAGGCACTGTATAAAATTCAGAGACCATTTCACTTGCACATATTTTCCCCTGTATTCACAGAATACAATCAGACAGTATAAAGTTAGGTGGGGCTGCCAAGGAGATTAATTTTTGTATTAACGACATTTCATTAGAACTCTAATACCCGTGTACTCCAGTCTGCAAGTATATTAAATCTTCCAAGATTAAGGTATTTTCACTTCTTTACTGAGTAATCATCTGGGCAATCTCTGTATTTTCCTTTTGTAAAAGTTACTAACAGATAGTGCTGTACATCTGCATTATCCCAAATGACAGTGATAAAACAGTGCTTGATAAAGTGACTGAAACTTAGCATGGTGAAGGTAAAAAGAGTTTTTGTGCCTTTGTTATAGGATGTGGCAGGTTTGAAACAAGGGTTTGCAAGGTATAATCCAAACGTGGCCTTTCAGAGAGGTTCAGGCTGTCCACGACTGCGGATGAAACTGGTTCCTTTCCATTATAGAAACCAGGCAGTGAAAATACCATGCAGGGAAACAGGCAGCATACATAGCAGCTTTCATTTCAGATGTCTTAAGCCAAAGGAGTGATTCATTCTCAGGAACTGATTTTAATCACAGTCGAAGACAGCTATCCTACTGCTCACATATATCCTCCTCTAAGCAACATTGTCTCCACACAGGATGTTGTAACTAAGCATAAAAAGTCCCTTATGTCAAAGGAATATTTGACTGACTGCCAAAAAAATTGAATTCTTTGAATGCGACATGTAGAAGAAGCATGTTCTGACACCTCATGGAATTCAAATTGTTTATATTTGTTGAAACTCTAAGACTAAACAATGAAATAAAGTAGTAAGCAATGAGCAACACAGCACATTATTTTATACCAAGAGGGGTAGATGGGATTTACCTCACAGAGGGTGAAATGTGTGCCACTAGCATAGCCTAAACCCAAGAATAAATAGATCACTATAGAGGACTGACTTCATCCAAGTAGCTTAAACCATCTACTTTACCCACAGATTAGTGAACATGTACAAGTTGTGATTCACACAACTTTTTAGTTTCTACTTTTTGCTTCCCTTTCTTTCACCAAGGAAACATTAGGTTTTATTACTAAATTGATGAAGAGCTGCGTATAAAGTTTAAAGAATCCTGGTACATTTTTTCCCCAAATATATACAGACTTTTTTTTACTAATTCTTGATTTTATATTATCAGTGAATTCCAGTGCTTCCAATTTTCAGAAATTGTTTTTAGTTCTTACTCTGTGTTGAATTAAGAAGAAAATGGAAATAAAATAAAAAATGTCAATAAGCTACTATTCGAATAAAAATTAATTAAGTGTGAACAGGCAGCAGATATTAAAAAGTGTTTGTCACTGACAAGACAGTGCTTTGTTAGACCAAAAAGCTGTGCCTACTCTCTGTAATTCAAGATTTTTAAACTAGTAGAACTCAGCTTGTCATATTTGCATCATTACTACATCTTTAGTGAAAAATAACAAGCTCTCAGTTTAGTCTTTTTTTTTAACTTTTTTATCTGTTGGGGATAAACTGCCTAATCTATGAAAAAAAAATTCTGAATCTTCAGAAGTGGCTATGAGTCCCTTTCAATAAATTCTGGTACTTTATGAAATCAATCTCTCATTTTGCTAGTCTTTCATTAAATTATGGCCAGTATAGGTAGTAAGTAGGCAGGGCTTAGAGTCTCATTTTAAGTTAGCTTTGTAGTTTATACTGATATGGGACTTGAGATACATTATAATGTCAACTAGTAATATAATTCTAGTAAGAACAACTACGGTAATAAAACAGTAAAAAAAGAAAAATATATAAGTTAAAATAATAAGCATTGGGACTTCCGTGTGTGTGTGTGTATTTAGTAAAGATTGGATATCTGGAGTATGTCTTCATTTTATTCTTGTTGCTTTCTATATATGTAATCCGTTTTTGTTATATAAAATGTTTTAAATCAGTACTATTGTGTTGCAAAAATGACTAACAGCATTGCAGCCACAAGATTGTCTTTATGTGACATGGTGTGTCACTGATCTAAAGAAAGACATGCCAGCAAACTTCCTCTCACAGGCTATACAAGAAGATGTGAAATATTACTGATGCTGTTTGCATGTGGATAACCTCCAAAGCACAGTCAGTTATGCAAAGCCTGGTTATTTCTAACACTTACATGAACAATGCAATCCTCAATTTTTTATAAGGATGTATTTTTAATCTATGAATCTCTTTACCAATCTCTCTATGCTGAAATATAAGAACTTTTTTGAGATATTTGTGGGTTTTGTAGTCCATGAGCTTTGACACTTATGCTTTAGCCAGTGTATGAATTACAAATTACCCTTAGCCATGGCCATTCTCTCAAAGACCAGTAACAGATTACACAAAATTCTACTGAGACAGTTGTGATCAAAACAAAAAATACAGAAAAGAAAAAATATAGAAAATCTTTCCTATAGCCAAAATATACAGTTGTTAAAGCTTCAACCGAGAAAGCCAAAATATTATGAACTATTTTTGTTTTCAGTTAAAAAATACACAAGCTTTGTATTACTTTACCTCCATTTTCAAGTCATTGTCTTTGCATATAAAACCCCCTTACTTTTTCAATGTTTGTTTTGTTGGCCCTCCAAATATTTTAAAATCCATTTTGTATGTATGTTCCTTACTGTGGGATTTGTACTAAGAAGTTTTGAAGCCATTTTCACAGTTCTTTGATGTAGATATCTGCAAAAGGCTGATGAAGTGCTGTCATGACAATGCAGTCTTTTATTTTTGGTGTTTGTATCTGTTTATCTAGTGTATATTAAAAAGACTGCAATACATCAGCCCAGCATTATTTCTCCTGGGGTTATTGTTTTCAGACTGTCATTTGAACTATATAATTTGTCAAGGTTTGACTGTTATGTTGAAAGCCTTTTTTTTTTCCAACCCCAGCAAGAGAACTACTACAATTATGACTTTCACTGGCTTTTCTTTTTTTTTCAGTAGAGAGTACTCCTAAATCCCATGATTGCAAACGAATACAGTTATGAGAACATTTGTTATTTCTTCACATGCCCCTCTCTTTAGTCTGTGTTTTCTTTCTACGTTATGTTTTCTTATTTTACCTCCCATTTTTAAGAACAATATTGTTATCTAGAATAAGGGCAGTCGCAAATGACTGAAAAGGACCTGCTTTCCTCAGTATAGCAGTTTATCAGTGCTCTGTGGAGACTGTAGAGGAAACCTGAGCCTGAAATATGTTCCATACGCTTACATTTTATTTATAGTTTATTCCTATACCCAACTTTTACAAGAAAAAATGTGTAAATAATGGAAGATGTTAAAATGCTCTTAAAGACTCACAGAGGATTATAAATAACTACTGTGAGAAAATATCATTTCGGTGCTTAGGTGAGCAAGTCTCTTACTAATGACTGTTCCAAACCCCATTTACTATTGGGGCAATATACCCCTATTTACTATCTGCCTTAATTTTCTACTCAAGCCTTTGTGTGTTGGGCAAATTGTTGGAATTTCCTTATATTCAGCCACGACAGAAAACACCACCTCCACTTCTGCTCAGCAACACAGATCCAATCAGTGTGAAGTTCCTGTACAGGTTTTGTACACATGCATGTGCATCACCGGGTTGCTACTTCATCAGAGTTGGGTTGGGGAACAGTGTCTTACCATACATTCTTCTCTCTCTCTCTGTCCTTGAGATGAGATGGTAATGAGGAATGTGATGATCCTTGGACTATTGGCAGGCTCTGCCACCACCAGTGGCCCAGATGGTGCCCAAGCAGGGAGAGCATGGCCTGCACTTGTGTCGCTCTCAGCTCCTGGCTCAGCCTCCACTGTGAAGTAGCCTGCTCGTTCTGTTTCCTGGTACACTTAACCAAAAATAAAAGTTTAGTGCTATGAAAGGAGAGAACTGCCTTTAATCAATGGCTATCTGAGGCAGAAACAAAACCCATGTTTTCCAGTGCCATGAGGTGCTCAAGGTCCATAGGACAATTCACGTGCTTTTCCTTGGATTTGTTTTGAAGCTCATTCCTTTGGGCTTTGAAATCTCAGTTATTCTGCAAGAATTCACAACCTGTGAATATCTCCGTTAAGTCAGCAACTATCACCATAATCTAAATAAAAGGATGTATCATACAAAATGCGAGTAGAGGAGGAAATACCAGATGGCCATTTCTCTTCTTTCCCCATACTCTGATTAAAAAGTTTGTCACGCAAGAGAAACAGATCCAAAATCAATTTATTTTACTGCGGAATCTCACTCCTCATCTGTACAGAAATATAGAATATTTTGGAGGCAATTTCCATTTCACCTGTTGAAGTTGCTGTAATTTGCTTCAGTTTCATTTAATCACATTAATTTAATGCAGCAATCTGGAGCAAAAAATTCTCTGTTCTTGATCATAAGGGCTAGAGAAAGAGACCTGTACCCAGCTGGGCACCACCCTTTTATCTGCACTGAGAAACACAAAAAAAGATAGTGGAAAGTGCCGGTCTAGGTCAGGAAAGGCTTCTAGGTGCTCTCCAGTGAAAAACCTTTTCCCCCCTACCTTTCAGGGCAGGTGCTAAAGGAAGGGCATGTATCCTTTTGTTGCGAGAAACAGCAGCATGTTCTCATGTGCTGCATTTAATATTGAACTGATATTCTAGTCTTAGTCTAAAAATTCTTACCAGGACTTCTATGCACATTAGCATTGTGGTTAAAAGCAAAAGCAAAATCCCCACTGTATTATTTTAGAACTCAGGCAAGCTTGGATGCAAGAAAGCACCGTGGGCAATTCCACCCCAAAGTGCATAGCTACAAGTAAAGAAAATTTAAGTGGCCAGGAACAATAAGGTTAAAAAATTGAAATGTTAAAATTCTGCTTAGATTGTCTTAATATTAGTTTTTCAATGAAATGGCCTTACTTTTAGTTTGAAGAAGGAATCAAATATTCTGTTCCACTGTGTGGATTTAGGAATAAATACAGTTAGTCTAGGACTTGATTGGCAGCAAAAATACCCAACTGAAATTTTGTGGATCACTGATAAATGCCAGCTTCAGCCTTCCCCAGAACCTTGGGGAAATGAAGCTGGTCTCTCTGGAGCTCTGCAAGGTTGCTGCTTTTTTTTCACTTTAGGATGTGAATCGATTGATTTGATGAAAAGTAATTTATCAAGGGGTAAAAGCAACAGGATAATTTAGAGTGCAATGAGATGATTTGCCATCCCTAAAATTGCTTTCCTGAAATCTAAAACTACGTACAGTTCTTTCCTTGGCAAGGCTATTAGTGGGTCTGCTCTTTGCTTCCCACTGCTGCGGCCACAATCTTCTTTCAGTTTGTGATTGTCAGATCCCTGCCCGCTCACCCCAGGCCAGATGCTGGCAGCCACTATCTGCATTGCCTCTGCTCCCAGAGGCAGTCTGACTCTGCTTCATCCTGCACTTGGCATGCTTATGCTGCTTCATCTTGCTGCTTCATCCCAGCTCTTGGCTGCCCTGGAGAAACTTTGCTCTTTCCTCTTCAGTGTATATTTCTGCTATCTGAGTGGAAACCTCTGGGTAGTTCCTTGCTAACTAAACACTCCCAAGGCAGTCTTTCCCGGTCCCCTTTCCTAGGTTCCTATCTTTTTACTTTGAGCAGTTGCCTGAGCCACAGCTCTTCACTTTTGGTCAGCCCAGGCTCGTAAAAATTCTTCACAGTTGTGAAATATCCTCCATTCCATATCAGAACTTATTTATTAACAAAGATGCTTCTGTTGATACAGCACTTTGAAATGGTTTAGACCTGCCAAAGTGTACCATTTTACAAATCTATTTCTACATAAGACGTCAGGTGAACACCATTTATTCAGTCTGGCAGAGCTCATTTTTGTGAAGTTTGAGAACTGAACTTATACTGGAGGAGGAAATTATGTTATTTTAAATTACTGCTTAGTTTTAATATTTGAGCTGTTCACAGAAAATAGGGCAAAAAAATTCTTTTTTTTTTTAGAAAATGCCCAAGATTTTCAGCCTTTTGTCTTTGTTATCTTAAAACTTGTCTTTACAGCTTGATGTTGGTAGTTTCTTTTTATTACGTTAATCTAAACTCAATATTCTTGAATCCATTAATTAAACATGTCTGTAAGGGTTCGCTTATTTTGAGCCTAAGAATTAAGGAAGATTCTGAGGCTATTTCTGAACCAGATCTCCCATACAGAGTGGAAAAAAACCCCCTCAAATGTTGTTGCAAAAACCCCGGTGTGTCCCTTAGGCAAAAATTTCAGCTCTTTGAATTGTACCTGGTAACAGAAAATACACCACTGAGCTGCCAAGTGCATTTAAAAATTTTACTGCTTTATTTTGTTGCACACAAAAATTAATATTTCCTTCCCAGTCTAGATGAGAATATAACTGTTTTCAGAGCTTTTCTGTGAATAGAGTTAATTATTTTTCTGTCGTACCTTCTATTATTTCTCTGCCCATGTTTCTTCTCCCCCACCTCTACTATCTTAAGAGATGCTTACATTTTATTTAGCCTTGGTAAAACAAATGAATTGGGAAAAAAAAGAGCAACACAGTTTGCCTTAATGCAGACAAGCCAAGAATTTCCTTGGAAATTGTAATCTGAGGGTTGAGTAAAGCAAAAATTGAAATTGATATAATATGAGTGAACAATCAGTGTATTCCATAATTGAGATCAAAACATTGTACAGCAATACACATCTTTTTGAACAGGTATGATTTCATTCCTATTTTTTTGGTGACAAGTAAGCTTGACTGCTTGGCAAATGAAAGTTAAAGCTAGATTTATTTTCCAGTGACAGAAAATAATCCGATTCTCAGATCTGGTCCTTTTTCTGTGATACTTACTTACACCATCAAGAACAGGAAGAAAAGGTGTAAACAAGTTTACTTTTATTTCTTTCTCTGTATCTGCAATTTTCTTGCAAGGGCTTCTTCTTTAGAGTAGTAAAATTAACTGCTCAGGTCTGAGTGTCATTCCTCCACACTGAGTACTTTTTGCCTGTGGCAGTCCCACAGTATCAGATTCTGAAAATCCTGGCTGTTTCAGAGAGAAAAGTTAACTCCTTGCCCGTGTGTACTTGTGAACCACAAACAAATACTCTTTCCTATTCATAATTTAATATGTAGAATCTAACATGAATGACCTAGAAGACCTCAGTGAGAGTGAGGCTTCCTTGGACACCGGTAGGTACATGGAAAGTCTGTTCTCAGAGGGGCTTCTAGAAGGGTAAATCAAGAGAGCAAAAAAAGAAAAGTGAGATTTGATGTGACTTGCCCTAGTTTGCAGGGAATGTGACTGAAAGAATTGGGAATAAAACTGCAGGGGTTTGGATTCGGAACTGGGCGGAAACACCAATTAGTGTA